>JAKOGI010002487.1:7500-45000 GCA_029747015.1 Carnegiea gigantea
GCCCAGACTCGGCCAGAACCTGGCCCTCCTTCCAAGGGCCATAACTTCTGGTCCTAATGTCCAATTTAAAATTTCTAGCCAATCCAGAAACTTTGAGTTGTCCTCTACCCCTGTCATGTTCAGGGTTTTGCCAAGTTCCATCCCAAACTAGCTTATTTTTTCACTTATTTTAGCGGTGTCAATGACTGTTCTGGTCTGGACAGTCCATGGTAAACCAGTTATAACTTAGGCCACGCTACCCCCAATTGGCCCAATTCCAAAACAAGGTTATGTGATCTATCCCAAGGCATCCACCCAAAAAATTTGACAAATTTTGGCTCACTGACCCACCCTAGGTGAATTTTCAAAGTGGCCATAGCTGCAGCCCATTTTCCAGTCCAGCAGACCCTGTCCATATTTCCTAACCCGACTTCCTAGCCCCATAATTTACACCCGACATCTAAAACTCGAGTTCTTACCCATTTCAGAAAGAGGAACTTGTCCTCTACAACTTTTGTATTTTGTGGTTTTGCTAATTCTCTCAATATCTAGGCCGAAAACCGTAAAACATGCGAGGCATCCATGAATGTCTTAGTTTTGACAGTCTCTGGTAAACGGACCATAACTCCCTCCACACAAGTTGAAATCCCATGATTCAAAAGGCATAGCGCAGAGAACACCTTGGCCCATGTATCCTCAAATCTTCACAAATTCTAGGCCAATAGATCGACAGGGATAAATTTTAAAGATGCATAATTTTTACATCGTTAATACTCGTGGCAACCCCACGTGAATCCAATGACCATTCCCCCTCACCTAAGTCGCCTAAGTCAAGCAAAAAAGAGAAAAAACTATAATTTGATAACAAGAATACAAATAAACATTGCACATTCACCTTGATGTCGATTCGGTAAGGAAGCGATTTGAGTGCTGACCCCTTTATGTTTCACATCTGAAAACAATTATAAAACGAATAAAGTTTAATGCTTTCCACTCAAAACTTGCATAAACCATGATCTTTTTTAAAAAAACTACAAAGGGTTTGGGATACTCATGCATGGGATGCACCCCACTTACCACCAAGGGAAAGGGGGCGTGGGCGGCTGACGGTGGTCCAGTGGTGGCCGGCGAGGTGTGGCTGCAAGAGGGAGAGGGGAGAAAGAGAAGCGAGAGACAGGGAGAGAAAGTGGGCGCGGGAGAGAGAGCACAAGAGGAGGAGAGAGAATGAGAGGAAGAGAGAGAAAGGTAAGACTAGAGAGGGGGGTTTAGGGTTTGAGGGCCGGTTGGCCAAGGGGGAAATTAGGGTTTGGGTGGGCTGGTTGGCCAAGGGAAAAGAAAAAGGAAAAAAAAGAAAAAAAAAGAAAAGGAAAGAAAGAAAATGGAAGAAAAGGAAAGAAAATAAAACACATTCTAGGGTTGATTTGGGTGAGTTTGGGAGGAAAAATTTTAAATATCAAAATAAATAAATAGGAGGGAAAATAAGTAAAAAGAGTAAATTATTAAGTTATGAAGTATAACCCGCAAGTATTTAAATCGAGGAAAAAAAACAAAATATTCTGGATGAAAACAACAACAACAACACCTCCCAGTGTGGGCCCCGCTTTTGCGGGGTCTGGCTATTCTGGATGAAAAATAAATAAATAAATAAATATTTGAGAAAAATTTGAAAGACACAACTTGTGGCGAAAGAGGTTTAGAACGACTTGGATTGTAGGGGTTGGTCCATGTCATAAGATTTCCCAATTTGATTTTTCAGGGTTTTACATACTGGCCCACTTAAGAAAGTTTCGTCCATGAAACTTACACACACACCTGGCTATAAGCACAAGTGAGGGTATTTATCTCGCATTTCTTGCTCGGGCTCTCAAGTAGCTTCAGGCATCTCGTGGTTGGCCCAAAGGACCTTCACTAGGAGCACTGTCTTCCTTCGAAGGTGCTTTTCCCGTCGATCCAGGATTTGTATAGGTTGTTCTTCATACGATAGGTCTTCCTGGAGCTAGGTAGGATCAAGCTCGATTATGTGTGAGGGATTTGGAATGTATTTCCATAACTGCGACACATGGAATACATTGCGTACTCTTGGGAGTTCGGGCGGTAGCTCCAGTCAATAGGCTACTTCTCAAATTCTCTTTATGATGAGGCATGACCCAATGTACCTCGGGCTAAGCTTTCCTGTCATCCCAAATCTCGCGACTCCCTGAGTTGGGGAAACTCGAAGGAATACCTGATCTCTTACTCGGAACACAAGGGGTCTACGCCTCCAGCTGGCATAGCTCTTCTGGCGGCTCTGGGCGGCTCTCATTCACTCCTGGATCCCCCTTATTTTATCCGTAGTGGCTCGGATTAACTCCGACCCAATAGTCGAAGCTTCACCAATCTCCTGCCAATTGAGCGGTGTTCTGCATTTCCTCCCGCACAGTGCTTCGTACGGGGCCATGCCAATAGTCGCATGGTAGCTATTGTAAAAGAACTCGATCAGCACCAGCTACTCATCCCATGCACTTTTAAAGTCCAGAGCGTAAGCCCTTAGCATATCTTCTAATGTCTGAATAGTGTGTTCAATTAACTCACCCAAAACATGACAAGGTCTGGCATATCACATCATACAGATTCTGCTATGCCATTACGTTCAATTAACTCATGCTATCACACCTTTAAATCAGTAAACAGGATAATTCTTGCCATGTTCATCGCGCACACAGTTGCAAACAATGGGGGGAGGGATTAGGGCATGATTGCTACCTAGATGCCGTACAAGTTACGGGCTCGGTTACTGTTCCGACTTACTGCTCCGCACTTGGGCCAATGCATAGCCCATACGTAGTCTAAACTCAAGTGAATTACCCCTGGTATCTTTCTTACTTCCACAATTTTATAAACTTTTACCCATGCTATTAGGGCCCCAATTTAGGCCCAAACTAAGGTCCAGACTCGGCCAGAACCTAGCCCCCCTTCCAAGGGCCATAACTTCTGATCCTAATGTCCAATTTAAAATTTCTGGCCAATCCAGAAACTTTGAGTTGTCCTGTACCCCTGTCATGTTCAGGGTTTTGCCTACTTCTATCCCGAATTAGGTCGTTTTCTCACTTATTTTAGCGGTGTCACTGACTGTTCTGGTCTGGACAGTCCATGGTAAACTAGTTATAACTTGGGCCATGCTACCCCAATCGGCCCAATTCCAAAACAAGGTTATGTGATCTATCCCAAGGCATCCACCCAAAAAATTTGACGATTGTTGGCTCACTGACCCACCCTAGGTGAATTTTCAAAGTGGCCATAGCTGCAGCCCATTTTCCAGCCCAGCAGACCCGGTCCAGATTTCCTAACCAGACTTCCTAGCCGCATAATTTACACCCGACATCCAAAATTGAGTTCTTGCCCATTTCAGAAAGAGGAGCTTGTCCTCTACAACTTTTGTGTTTTGTGGTTTTGCTAATTCTCTCAGTATCTAGGCCGAAAATTCTAAAACATGTGAACCATCCTTGAATGTCTCAGTTTTGACAGTCTCTGGTAAACAGACCTTCGCCCATCTATCCTCAAATCTTCACGAATTTTAGGCCAATAGATCAACAAGAATAAATTTTTAAAGATGCATAATTTTCACATCGTTAATACTCGTGGCAACCCCGCGGGAATCCAATGACCATTCCAGCTCACCTAAGTCGCCTAAGTCAAGCAAAAAAGAGAAAAAACTATAATTTGATAACAAGAATACAAATAAACATTGCACATTCACCTTGATGTAGATTCGGTAAGGAAGCGATTTGAGTGTCGACCCCTTTATGTTTCAAATATGAAAACAATTATAAAACGAATAAAGTTTAATGCTTTCCACTCAAAACTCGCATAAACTATGATCTTTTTAAAAAAACTACAAAGGGTTTGGGATACTCATGCACGGGATGCACCCCACTTACCACCAAAGGAAAGGGGGCGTGGGCGGCCGACGGTGGTCCGGTGGTGGCCGGCGAGGTGTGGCTGCAAGAGGGAGAGGGGAGAGAGAGAAACGGGAGACAGGGAGAGAAAGAGGGCGCGGGAGAGAAAGCATAAGAGGAGGAGAGAGAATGAGAGGAAGAGAGAGAAAGATAAGACTAGAGAGGGGGGTTTAGGGTTCAGGGGCCGGTTGGCCAAGGGGGGAATTAGGGTTTGGGGGGCCCGGTTGGCCAAGGGAAAAGAAAAGGAAAAAAAAAGAAAAGGAAAGAAAAGGAAAGAAAGAAAATAGAAGAAAATGAAAGAAAATAAAACACGTTCTAGGGTTGATTTGGGTGAGTTTGGGAGGAAAAATTTTAAATTTCAAAATAAATAAACAGGAGGGAAAATAAATAAAAATAGTAAATTATTAAGTTATGAAGTATAACCCGCAAGTATTTAAATCGAGGAAAAAAAAACAAAATATTCTGGATGAAAACAACAACACCACCACCTCCCAGTATAGGTCCCGCTTTCGCGGGGTCTGGCTATTCTGGATGAAAAATAAATAAATAAATAAATATTTAAGAAAAATTTAAAAGACACAACTCGTGGCGAAAGAGGTTTAGAACGACTTGGATTGTGGGGGTTGGTCCATGTCACAAGATTTCCCAATTTGATTTTTCAGGATTTTACATACTGCCCCACTTAAGAAAGTTTCGTCCATGAAACTTACACACACCCGTGGCTATAAGTACAAGTTAGGGTATTTGTCTCGCATTTCTTGCTCGGGCTCTCAAGTAGCTTCAGGCATGTTGTGGTTGGCCCAAAGGACCTTCACTAGGAGCACTGTCTTCCTTCGAAGGTACTTTTTCCGCCGATCCAGGATCTGTATAGGCTGTTCTTCATACGATAGATCTTCCTGGAGCTAGATAGGATCAAGCTCGATTATGTGTGAGGGATTTGGAATGCATTTCCGTAACTGCGACACATGGAATACATTGCGTACTCTTGGGAGTTCGGGCGGTAGCTCCAGTCAATAGGCTACTTCTCAAATTCTCTTTATGATGAGGCATGACCCAATGTACCTTGGGCTAAGCTTTCTTGCCATCCCAAATCTCACGACTCCCTTAGTTGGGGGAACTCGAAGGAATACCTGATCTCTTACTCGGAACACAAGGGGTCTACGCCTCCAGCTGGCATAGCTCTTCTGGCGGCTCTGGGCGGCTCTCATTCACTCCTGGATCCCCCTTATTTTATCCGTAGTGGCTTGGATTAACTCCGGCCCAATAGTCGAAGCTTCATCAATCTCCTGCCAATTGAGCGGTGTTCTGCATTTCCTCCCGCACAGTGCTTCGTACGGGGCCATGCCAATAGTCGCATGGTAGCTATTGTAAAAGAACTCGATCAGCATCAGCTACTCATCCCATGCACTTTTAAAGTCCAGAGCGCAAGCCCTTAGCATATCTTCTAATGTCTGAATAGTGTGTTCAATTAACTCACCCAAAACATGACAAGGTCTGGCATATCACATCATACAGATTCTGCTACGCCATTACGTTCAATTAACTCATGCTGTCACCCCTTTAAATCAGTACAGGATAATTCTTGCCATGTTCATCGCACACACAGTTGCAAACAACGGGGGGAGGGATTAGGGCATGATTGCTACCTAGATGCCATACAAGTTACGGGCTCGGTTACTGTTCTGACTTACTGCTCCGCACTTGGGCCAATGCATAGCCCACACGTAGTCTAAACTCAAGTGAATTACCCCTGGTCTCTTTCTTACTTCCACAATTTTATAAACTTTTACCCATGCTATTAGGGCCCCAATTTATGCCCAAACTAAGGTCCAGACTCGGCCAGAACCTAGCCCCCCTTCCAAGGGCCATAACTTCTGATCCTAATGTCCAATTTAAAATTTCTGGCCAATCTAGAAACTTTGAGTTGTCCTCTACCCCTATCATGTTCAGGGTTTTGCCTAGTTCTATCCCGAACTAGGTCATTTTCTCACTTATTTTAGCGGTGTCACTGGCTGTTCTGATCTGGACAGTCCATGGTAAACTGGTTATAACTTGGGCCACGCTACCCTAATCGGTCCAATTCTAAAACAAGGTTATGTGATCTATCCCAAGGCATCCACCCAAAAAATTTAACCATTTTTGGCTCACTGACCCACCCTAGGTGAATTTTCAAAGTGGCCATAGCTGCAGCCCATTTTCTAGCCCAGCAGACCCGGTCCAGATTTCCTAATCAGACTTCCTAGCCCCATAATTTACACCCGACATCCAAAATCGAGTTCTTGCCCATTTCAGAAAGAGGAGCTTGTCCTCTACAACTTTTGTGTTTTGTGGTTTTGCTAATTCTCTCAGTATCTAGGCCGAAAATCCTAAAACATGTGAACCATCCTTGAATGTCTCAGTTTTGACAGTCTCTAGTAAACGGACCTTCGCCCATCTATCCTCAAATCTTCACGAATTTTAGGCCAATAGATCAACAGGAATAAATTTTTAAAGATGCATAATTTTCACATCGTTAATATTCGTGGCAACCCCGCGTGAATCCAATGACCATTCCGGCTCACCTAAGTCGCCTAAGTCAAGCAAAAAAGAGAAAAAACTATGATTTGATAGGAAGAATACAAATAAACATTGCACATTCACCTTGATGTAGATTCGGTAAGGAAGCGATTTGAGTGTCGACCCCCTTATGTTTCAAATATGAAAACAATTATAAAACGAATAAAGTTTAATGCTTTCCACTCAAAACTCGCATAAACCATGATCTTTTTTAAAAAAACTACAAAGGGTTTGGGATACTCAAACATGGGATGCACCCCACTTACCACCAAGGGAAAGGGGGCGTGGGCGGCCGACGGTGGTCCGGTGGTAGCCGGCGAGGTGTGGTTGCAAGGGGGAGAGGGGAGACAGAGAAACGGGAGACAGGGAGAGAAAGTGGGCGCGGGAGAGAGAGCACAAGAGGAGGAGAGAGAATGAGAGGAAGAGAGAGAAAGGTAAGACTAGAAAGGGGGGTTTAGGGTTTGGGGGCCGGTTGGCCAAGGGGGGAATTAGGGTTTGGGGGGCCCGGTTGGCCAAGGGAAAAGAAAAAGGAAAAAAAGCAAAAAAAAGAAAAGGAAAGAAAGAAAATGGAAGAAAAGGAAAGAAAATAAAACACATTCTAGGGTTGATTTGGGTGAGTTTGAGAGGAAAAATTTTAAACTTCGAAATAAATAAACAGGAGGGAAAATAAAAAAAAGAGTAAATTATTAAGTTATGAAGTATAAGCCGCAAGTATTTCAATCGAGGAAAAAAAAAACAAAATATTCTGGATGAAAACAACAACAACACCACCTCCTAGTGTGGGTCCCGCTTTCGCGGGGTCTGGCTATTCTGGATGAAAAATAAATAAATAAATAAATAAATATTTTAGAAAAATTTAAAAGACACAACTCGTGGCGAAAAAGGTTTAGAACGACTTGGATTGTGGGGGTTGGTCCATGTCACATGATTTCCCAATTTGATTTTTCGGGGTTTTACATACTGTCCCACTTAAGAAAGCTTCGTCCTCGAAACTTACACACGCACCTGGCTATGAGAACAAGCGGGGGTATTTGTCTCACATTTCTTGCTCGGGCTCTCAAGTAGCTTCAAGCATCTCGTGGTTGGCCCAAAAGACCGTCACTAGGAGCACCGTCTTCCTTCGAAGGTGCTTTTCCCGCCAATCAAGGATCTGCATAGGCTGTTCTTCATACGATAGGTCTTTCTGGAGCTAGATAGGATCAAGCTCGATTATGTGTGAGAGATTTGGAATGTATTTTCGTAACTACGACACGTCGAATACATTGTGTACTCTTAGGAGTTCGGGCGGTAACTCCAATCGGTAGGCTACTTCCCAAATTCTCTTTATGATGGGGCATCACCCAATGTACCTCGGGCTAAGCTTTCCTGCCATCCCAAATCTCGCGACTCCCTTGGTTGGGGAAACTCGAAGGAATACCTGATCTCTTACTTAGAACACAAGGGGTCTATGCCTCCTGCTGGCATAGCTCTTCTGGCGGCTCTGGGTAGCTCTCATTCGCTCCTGGATCACCCTCATTTTGTCCGTAGTGGCTTGGATTAACTCCAGCCTAATAGTCAAAGCTTCACCAATCTCCTGCCAATAGAGCGCCGTTCCGCATTTCCTCCCGCACTGCGCTTCGTACGGGGCCGTGCTAATTGTCACATGGTAGCTGTTGTAAAAGAACTCGATCAGCGTCAGCTTCTCGTTTCATGCACTTTTAAAGTCCAAAGCGCAACCCCTTAGCATAACTTCTAATGTCTGAATAGTGTGTTCAATTAACTCACCCAAAACATAATAAGGTCTGGCATATCACATCATACAGAATCTACTACGCCATTACGTTCAATTAACTCATACTATCATCCCTTTAAATCAGTAAACAGGACAGTTCTTACCATGTTCATCGCTCACGCAGCTGCAAACAACGGGGTGAAGGATTAGGGCATGATTGCTACCTGGATACCGTACAAGTTACGGGCTCGGTTACTGTTCCGACTTACTGCTCCGCACTTGGGCCAATGCATAACCCACATGCAGTCTAAACTCAAGTGAATTACCCCTGGTCTCTTTCTTAATTCCACAATTTTATAAACTTTTACCCATGCTTTTAGGGCCCCAATTTAGGCCCAAACTGAGGTCCAAACTCGGCCAGAACCTGGCTCCCTTTCCAAGGGCCATAACTTCTGGTCCTAATGTCCAATTTAAAATTTCTAGCCAATCCAGAAACTTTGAGTTGTCCTCTACCCCTGTCATATTCAGGGTTTTGCCAGGTTTCATCCCGAACTAGGTCGTTTTCTCACTTATTTTAGCGGTGCCACTGACTGTTCTGGTCTGAACAGTCCATGGTAAATTAGTTATAACTTGGGCCACGCTACCCCAATTAGCCCAATTCCAAAATAAGGTTATGTGATCTATCCAAAGGCATCCACCCAAAAAATTTAACGATTTTTGGCTCACTGACCCGCCCTAGGTGAATTTTCAAAGCGGTCATAGCTGCAGCCTATTTTCCAGCGAGACACTGTCCAAATTTCCTAACCCGACTTCTTAACCCCATAATTTACACCCGACATCCAAAACTAGAGTTCTTGCCCATTTCAAAAAGAGGAGCTTGTTCTCTACAACTTTTGTGTTTTGTGGTTTTGCTAATTCTCTCAGTATCTAAGCCGAAAACCCTAAAACATGCGAACCATCTTTGAATGTCTCAGTTTTGATAGTCCTTGGTAAATGGACCGTAAATCCCTCCACACAAGTTGAAATCCCATGATTCAAAAGGCATAATGCTGACCACACCTTGGCCCATCTATCCTTAAATCTTCACGAATTTTAGGCCAATAGATCGATAGGAATAAATTTTTAAAAATGCATAATTTTCACATCGTTAATACTCGTGGCAACCCCGCATGAATCCAATTACCATTCCCCCTCACCTAAGTCGCCTAAGTCAAGCAAAAAAGAGAAAAAACTATGATTTGATAACAAGAATACAAATAAACATTGCACATTCACCTTGATGTAGATTCGGTAAGGAAGGGATTTGAGTGTCGACCCCTTTATGTTTCAAATCTGAAAACAATTATAAAACGAACAAAGTTTAATGCTTTCCACTCAAAACCCGTGTAAACCATGATCGTTTTTTAAAAAAACTACAAAGGGTTTGGGATACTCATGCATGGGATGCACCCTACTTACCACCAAGGGAAAGGGGGCGTGGACAGCCGACGGTGGCCCGGTGGTGGCCGGCGAGGTGTGGCTGCAAGAGGGAGAGGGGAGAGAGAGAAGCGGGAGACAGGGATAGAAAGAGGGGGCGGGGGAGAGAGCACAAGAGGTGGAGAGAGAATGAGAGGAAGAGAGAGAAAGATAAGACTAGAGAGGGGGGTTGAGGGTATAGGGGCCGGTTGGCCAAGGTGGAAATTAGGGTTTGGGGGGGCCGGTTGGCCAAGGGAAAAGAAGAAGGAAAAATAGAAAAAAAAAAGAAAAGGAAAGAAAGCAAATAGAAGAAACGGAAAGAAAATAAAACACATTCTCGGGTTGATTTGGCTGAGTTTGGGAAGAAAAATTTTAAATTTCAAAATAACTAAACAGGAGGGAAAATAAATAAAAAGAGTAAATTATTAAGTTATGAACTATAAGCCGCAAGTATTTCAATCGAGGAAAAAAAGAAAAATATTCTGGATGAAAACAACAACAACACCACCTCCCAGTGTGGGTCCCGCTTTCACAGGGTCTGGCTCTTCTGGATGAAAAAAAAATAAATAAATTAATAAATAAATAAATATTTTAGAAAAATTTAAAAGACACAACTCGTGGCGAAAGAGATTTAGAACGACTTGAATTGTGGGGGTTGGTCCATGTCACAAGATTTCCCAATTTGATTTTTCAGGGTTTTACATACTGTCCCACTTAAGAAAGTTTCGTCCTCGAAACTTACACACGCACCTGGCTATAAGAACAAGCGGGGGTATTTGTCTCGCATTTCTTGCTCGGGCTCTCAAGTAGCTTTAAGCATCTCGTGGCTGGCCCAAAGGACCTTCACTAGGAGCACTGTCTCCCTTCGAAGGTGCTTTTCCCGCCAATCCAGGATCTGTATAGGCTGTTCTTCATACGATAGGTCTTCCTGGAGCTAGATAGGATCAAGCTCGATTATGTGTGAGGGATTTGGAATGTATTTGCGTAACTGTGACACGTGGAATACATTGTGTACTGTTGGGAGTTCGGGCGGTAACTCCAATCGATAGGCTACTCCCCAAATTCTCTTTATGATGGGGCATGACCCAATGTACCTCGGGCTAAGCTTTCCTGCCATCCCAAATCTCGCGATCCCCTTGGTTGGGGAAACTCAAAGGAATACCTGATCTCTTACTTAGAACACAAGGGGTCTACGCCTCCTGCTGGCATAGCTCTTCTGGCGGCTCTGGGCAGCTCTCATTCGCTCCTGGATCACCCTTATTTTATCCGTAGTGGCTTGGATGAACTCTAGCCCAATAGTCAAAGCTTCATCAATCTCCTGCCAATAGAGCGGTGTTCCGCGTTTCCTCCCGTAAGTATTTCAATCGAGGAAAAAAAACAAAATATTCTAGATGAAACAACAACAACACCACCTCCCAGTGTGGGTCCCGCTTTCGCGGGGTCTGGCTATTCTGGATGAAAAATAAATAAATAAATAAATAAATAAATAAATATTTTTGAAAAATTTAAAAGACACAACTCGTGGCGAAAGAGGTTTAGAACGACTTGGATTGTGGGGATTGGTCCATGTCACAAGATTTCCCAATTTGATTTTTTGGAGTGTTACATACTGTCCCACTTAAGAAAGTTTCGTCCTCGAAACTTACACACACACCTGGCTATAAGAACAAGTGAGGGTATTTGTCTCGCATTTCTTGCTCGGGCTCTCAAATAGCTTCAGACATCTCGTGGTTGCCCCAAAGGACCTTGACTAGGAGTACTGTCTTCCTTCGAAGGTGCTTTTCCCGCCAATCAAGGATCTGTATAGGCTGTTCTTCATATGATAGGTCTTCCTGGAGCTAGACAGGATCAAGCTCGATTATGTGTGAGAAATTTGGAATGTATTTTCGTAACTACGACACGTCGAATACATTGTGTACTCTTAGGAGTTCGGGCGGTAACTCCAGTCGATAGGCTACTTCCCAAATTCCCTTTATGATGGGGCATGACCCAATGTACCTCGGGCTAAACTTTCCTGCCATCCCAAATCTCGCAACTCCCTTGGTTGGGGAAACTCGAAGGAATACCTGATCTCTTACTTAGAACACAAGGGGTCTACGCCTCCTGCTGGCGTAGCTTTTCGGCGGCTCTGGGTAGCTCTCATTCGCTCCTGGATCACCCTTATTTTATCCATAGTGGCTTGGATTAACTCCAGCCCAATAGTCAAAGCTTCATCAATCTCCTGCCAATAGAACGGTGTTCCGCATTTCCTCCCGCACAGTGCTTCGTACGGGGCCGTGCCAATAGTCACATGGTAGCTGCTGTAAAAGAACTCGATCAGCGTCAGCTGCTCGTCCCACGCACTTTTAAAGTCCAAAGCGCAAGCCCTTAGCATATCTTCTAATGTCTGAATAGTGTGTTCAATTAGCTCACCCAAAACATAACAAGGTCTGGCATATCACATCATACAGATTCTACTACGCCATTACGTTCAATTAACTCATACTATCATCCCTTTAAATCAGTAAACAGGACAGTTCTTACCATGTTCATCGCTCACACAGTTGCAAACAACGGGGTGAAGGATTAGGGCATGATTGCTACCTGGATACCGTGTAAGTTACGGGCTCGGTTACTGTTCCGACTTACTGCTTCGCACTTGGGCCAATGCATAGCCCACATGCAGTCTAAACTCAACTGAATTACCCCTGGTCTCTTTCTTAATTCCACAATTTTATAAACTTTTACCCATGCTTATAGGGCCGCAATTTAGGCCCAAACTAAGGTCCAGACTCGGCCAGAACCTGGCCCCCTTTCCAAGGGCCATAACTTCTGATCCTAATGTCCAATTTAAAATTTCTAGCCAATCCAGAAACTTTGATTTGTCCTCTACCCCTGTCATATTCAGGGTTTTGCCAAGTTTCATCCCGAACTAGGTCGTTTTCTCACTTATTTTAGCAGTGCCACTGACTGTTCTGGTCTGAACAGTCCATGGTATATTAGTTATAACTTGGGCCACGCTACCCCAATCGGCCCAATTCCAAAACAAGGTTATGTGATCTATCCCAAGGCATCCACCCAAAAAATTTGACGCTTTTTGGCTCACCGACCCACCCTAGGTGAATTTTCAAAGTGGCCATGGCTGCAGCCCATTTTCCAGCCCAGCAGACCCTGTCCAAATTCCCTAACCCGACTTCCTAACCCCATAATTTACACCCGACATCCAAAACTAGAGTTCTTGCCCATTTCAGAAAGAGGAGCTTGTCCTCTACAACTTTTGTGTTTTGTGGTTTTACTAATTCTCCCAGTATCTAGGCCAAGAACCCTAAAACATGTGAACCACCTTTGAATGTCTTAGTTTTGATAGTCTTTGGTAAACGGACCATAAATCCCTCCACACAAATTGAAATCCCATGATTCAAAAGGCATAATGTAGAGGACACTTTGGCCCATCTATCCTCAAATCTTCGCGAATTTTAGGCTAGTAGATCAATAGGAATAAATTTTTAAAAATGCATAATTTTCACATCGTTAATACTCGTGGCAACCCTGCATGAATCCAATGACCATTCCCCCTCACCTAAGTCGCCTAAGTCAAGCAAAAAAGACAAAAAACTATGATTTGATAACAAGAATACAAATAAACATTGCACATTCACCTTGATGTAGATTCGGTAAGGAAGCGATTTGAGTGTCGACCCCTTTATGTTTCAAATCTGAAAACAATTATAAAATGAATAAAGTTTAATGCTTTCCACTCAAAACTCGCATAAAACATGATTTTTTTAAAAAAACTACAAAGGGTTTGGGATACTCATGCATGGGATGCACCCTACTTACCACCAAGGGAAAGGGGGCGTGGACGGCCGACGGTGGTCCGATAGTGGCTGGTGAGGTGTGGCTGTAAGAGGGAGAGGGGAGAGAGAGAAGCAGGAGACAGGGAGAGAAAGAGGGTGCGGGAGAGAGAGCACAAGAGGAGGAGAGAGAATGAGAGGAAGAGAGAGAAAGATAAGACTAGAGAGGGGGGTTTTAGGGTTTAGCGGCCGGTTGGCCAAGGTGGAAATTAAGGTTTGGGGGGGCCGGTTGGCCAAGGGAAAAGAAAAAGGAAAAAAAAGAAAAAAAAAGAAAAGGAAAGAAAGAAAATAGAAGAAAAGGAAAGAAAATAAAACACATTCTAGGGTTGATTTGGGTGAGTTTGGGAGGAAAAATTTTAAATTTCAAAATAAATAATCAGGAGGGAAAATTAAAAAAAAGAGTAAATTATTAAGTTATGAAGTATAAGCGGCAAGTATTTCAATCGAGGAAAAAAAACAAAATATTCTGGATGAAAACGACAACAACAACAACACCTCCCAGTGTGGGTCCCGCTTTTGCGGGGTCTGGCTATTCTGGATGAAAAATAAATAAATAAATAAATATTTTTGAAAAATTCAAAAGACACAACTCATGGCAAAAGAGGTTTAGAACGACTTGGATTGTGGGGATTGGTCCATGTCACAAGATTTCCCAATTTGATTTTTCGGGGTTTTACATACTGTCCCCTTTAAGAAAGTTTCGTCCTCGAAACTTACACACACACCTGGCTATAAGAACAAGTGAGAGTATTTGTCTCGCATTTCTTGCTCGGGCTCTCAAATAGCTTCAGGCATCTCGTGGTTGCCCCAAAGGACCTTCACTAGGAGTACTGTCTTCCTTCAAAGGTGCTTTTCCTGTCAATCAAGTATCTGTATAGGCTGCTCTTCATACGATAGGTCTTCTTGGAGCTAGATAGGATCAAGCTCGATTATGTGTGAGGGATTTGGAATGTATTTTCGTAACTACGACACGTGGAATACATTGTGTACTCTTGGGAGTTCGGGCGGTAACTCCAGTCGATAGGCTACTTCCCAAATTCCCTTCATGATAGGGCATGACCCAATGTACCTCGGGCTAAGCTTTCTTGCCATCCCAAATCTCGCAACTCCCTTGGTTGGGAAAACTCGAAGGAATACCTCATCTCTTACTTAGAACACAAGGGGTCTACACCTCCGGTTGGCATAGCTCTTCTGGCGGCTCTGGGTAGCTCTCATTCGCTCCTGGATCACCCTTATTTTATCCGTAGTGGCTTGGATTAACTCCAGCCCAATAGTCAAAGCTTCATCAATCTCCTGCCAATAGAGCGGTGTTCCGCATTTCCTCCCGCACAGTGCTTCGTACGGGGCCGTGCCAATAGTCACGTGGTAGCTGTTGTAAAAGAACTCGATCAGCGTCAGCTGCTTGTCCCACGCACTTTTAAAGTCCAAAGCGCAAGCCCTTAGCATATCTTTTGATGTCTGAATAGTGTGTTCAATTAACTCACCCAAAACATAACAAGGTCTGGCATATCACATCATACAGAATCTACTACGCCATTACGTTCAATTAACTCATACTATCATCCCTTTAAATCAGTAAACAGGATAGTTCTTACCATGTTCATCGCTCACACAGTTGCAAATAACAAGGGGAAGGTTTAGGGCATGATTGCTACCTGGATACCATACAAGTTACGGGCTCGGTTACTGTTCCGACTTACTGCTCCGCACTTGGGCCAATGCATAGCCCACATGCAGTCTAAACTCAAGTGAATTACCCCTGGTCTCTTTCTTAATTCCACAATTTTATATACTTTTACCCATGCTGGCCCCAATTTAGGCCCAAACTAAGGTCCAGACACGGCCAGAACCTAGCCCCCTTTCCAAGGGCCATAACTTCTGGTCCTAATGTCCAATTTAAAATTTCTAGCCAATCCAGAAACTTTGAGTTGTCCTCTACCCCTGTCATATTCAGGATTTTGCCAGGTTTCATCCCTAACTAGATCGTTTTCTCACTTATTTTAGCGGTGCCACTGACTGTTCTGGTCTGAACAGTCCATGGTATATTAGTTATAACTTGGCCCACGCTACCCCAATCGGCCCAATTCCAAAACAAGGTTATGTGATCTATCCCAAGGCATCCACCCAACAAATTTGACGATTTTTGGCTCACTGACCCACCCTAGGTGAAGTTTTAAAGTGGCCATAGCTGTAGCCCATTTTCCAGCCCAGCAGACCCTGTCCAGATTTCCTAACCCGACTTCCTAACCCTATAATTTACACCCGACATCCAAAACTAGAGTTCTTGCCCATTTCAGAAAGGGGAGCTTATCCTCTACAACTTTTGTGTTTTGTGGTTTCGCTAATTCTCTCAGTATCTAGGCCGAAAACCCCAAAACATGCGAACCATCCTTGAATGTCTTAGTTTTGACAGTCTCAGGTAAACGGACCATAAATCCCTGCACACAAGGTGAAATCCCATGATTCAAAAGGCATAATGTAGGGAACACCTTGGCCATTTATCCTCAAATCTTCACGAATTTTAGGCCAATAGATCAACAGAAATAAATTTTTAAAGATGCATAATTTTCACATCATTAATACTCGTGGCAACCCCGGGTGAATCCAATGACCATTCCCCCTCGCCTAAGTCGCCCAAGTCAAGCAAAAAAGAGAAAAACCTATGATTTGATAACAAGAATACAAATAAACATTGCACATTCACCTTGATGTAGATTCGGTAAGGAAGCGATTTGAGTGTCGACCCTTTATCTTTCAAATCTGAAAACAATTATAAAACGAATAAAGTTTAATGCTTTCCACTGAAAACTCACATAAACAATGATCTTTTTTAAAAAAACTACAAAGGGTTTGGGATACTCATGCATGGGATGCACCCTACTTACCACCAAGGGAAAGGGGGCGTGGGCGGCCGACGGTGGTCCGATGGTGGCCGGCGAGGTGTGGCTGCAAGAGGGAGAGGGGAGAGAGAGAAGCGGGAGACAGGGAGAGAAAGAGGGCGCGGGAGAGAGAGCACAAGAGGAGGAGAGAGAATGAGAGGAAGAGAGAGAAAGATAAGACTAGAGAGGGGGGGGTTTAGGGTTTAGGGGCTGGTTGGCCAAGGTGGAAATTAGGGTTTGGGGGGCCGGTTGGCCAAGGGGAAAGAAAAAGGAAAAAAAAAGAAAAGGAAAGAAAGAAAATAGAAGAAACGGAAAGAAAATAAAACACATTCTAGGGTTGATTTGCGTGAGTTTGGGAGGAAAAATTTTAAATTTCAAAATAAATAAATAGGAGGAAAAATAAATAAAAAGAGTAAATTATTAAGTTATGAAGTATAACCCGCAAGTATTTAAATCGAGTGAAAAAAACAAAATATTCTGGATGAAAACAACAACAACAACACTTCCCAGTGTGGGTCCCGCTTTCGCGGGGTCTGGCTATTCTGGATGAAAGATAAATAGATAAATAAATAAATAAATAAATAAATAAATAAATATTTTAGAAAAATTTAAAAGACACAACTCGTGGCGAAAGAGGTTTAGAACGACTTGGATTGTGGGGGTTGGTCCATGTCACAAGATTTTCCAATTTGATTTTTCGGGGTTTTACATACTGTCCCACTTAAGAAAGTTTCGTCCTCGAAACTTACACACACCCCTGGCTATAAGAACAAGTGAGGGTATTTGTCTCGCATTTCTTGCTCGGGCTCTCAAGTAGCTTCAGGCATCTCGTGATTGCCCTAAAGGACCTTCACTAGGCGTACTGTCTTCCTTCGAAAGTGCTTTTCCCGCCCATCCAGGATCTGTATAGGCTGTTCTTCATACGAAAGGTCATTGTGGAGCTATATAGGACCAGACTCGATTATATGTGAGGGATTTGGAATGTATTTCTGTAACTGCGACACGTGGAATACATTGTGTACCCTTGGGAGTTCGGGCGGTAGCTCCAGTCAATAGGCTACTTCCCAAATTCTCTTTATGATGGGGCACAACCCAATGTATCTCGGGCTAAACTTTCCTGCCATCCCAAATCTGGCGACTCCCTTGGTTGGGAAAACTCGAAGGAATACCTTATCTCTTACTTGGAACCCAAGGGGTCTATGCCTCCGGTTGGCATAGCTCTTCTGGCGGCTCTCATTCGCTCCTGGATCACCGTGCTTCATCAATCTCCTGCCAATAGAGCGGTGTTTTGCATTTCCACCTGCACAGTGCTTCGTACGGGGCCATGCCAATAGTCGCGTGGTAGCTGTTGTAAAAGAACTCGATCAGCACCAACTGCTCGTCCCACGCACTTTTAAAGTCCAAAGCGCAAGCCCTTAGCATATCTTCTGATGCCTTAATAGTGTGTTCAATTAACTCACCAAAAACATGACAAGGTCTGGCATATCACATCATACAGATTTTGCTATGCCATTACGTTCAATTAACTCATACTATCATCCCTTTAAATCAGTAAACATGACAGTTCTTACCATGTTCATCGCACACACAGTTGCAAGCAACGGGGGAAAGGATTAGGGCATGATTATTACCTGGCGTACAAGTTACGGGCTTAGTTACTATTCCGACTTACTGCTCTGCACTTGGGCCAATGCATAGCCCACACTCAGTCTAAACTCAAGTGAATTACCCCTGGTCTCTTTCGTACTTCCATAATTTTATAAAATTTTACCCATGCTTTTAGGGGCCCAATTTAGGCCCAAACTAAGGTCCAGACTCGACCAGAACCTGGCCTCCCTTCGAAAGGCCGCAACTTCCGGTCCTAATGTCCAATTTAAAATTTCTATTCAATCTAGAAACTTTGAGTTGTCCTCTACCCCTGTCATGTTTAGGATTTTGCCTGGTTCCATCCCGGACTAGGTCGTTTTCTCACTTATTTTAGCGATGTCACTGATTGTTCTGGTTTAGACAGCCCATGGTGAACTAGTTATAACTTGGGCCACGCTATCCCAGTCGGCCCAATTTCAAAACAAGGTTATGTGATCTATCCTATGGCATCCACTCAAAAAATTTAATGATTTTTGGCTCACTGACCCACCCTAGGTGAATTTTCAAAGTGGCCATAGCTGCAGCCCATTTTTCAGCCCAGCAGACCCTATCTAGATTTCCTAACCCGACTTCCTAGCCCTATAATTTACACCCAACATCCAAAACTCGAGTTCTTGCTCATTTCAGAAAGAGGAGCTTGTCCTCTACAACTTTTGTGTTTTGTGGTTTTGCTAATTCTCTCATTATCTAGGCCGAAAGCCCTAAAACATGCGAACCATCCTTGACTGTTTTAGTTTTGACAGTCTCTGGTAAACGAACCATAACTCCCTCCATACAAGTTGAAATCCCATGATTCAAAAGCCATAACGTAGAGAACACCTTGGCCCACCTATCCTCAAATCTTCACGAATTTTAGGCTAATAGATCAACAGAAATAAATTTTTAAAAATGCATAATTTTCACATCGTTAATACTCATGGCAACCCCGCGTGAATCCAATGACCATTCCCCCTCACCTAAGTCGCCTAAGTCAAGGAAAAAAGAGAATAAACTACGATTTGATCACAAGAATATAAATAAACATTGCACGTTTGCCTTGATGTAGATTAGGCAAGGAAGCGATTTGAGTGTCGAGCCCTTTATGCTTCAAATCTGAAAACAATTACAAAACGAATAAAGTTTAATGCTTTCCACTCAAAATTCGCATAAACCATGATCTTTTCTAGAAAAACTACAAAGGGCTTGGGATACTCATGCATGGGATACACCCCTCTTACCACCAAGGGAAAGGGGGCGTGGGCCGCCGACGGTGGTCCGCTGGTGGTCGGCGAGGCGTGGCTGCGAGAGGGAGGGGGGAGAGAGAAGCGGGAGACAGGGGGGAGAGAGGGAACGGGAGAGAGAGGGAACGGGAGAGAGAGCACGAGAGGAAGAGAGAGAATGAGAGGAAGAGAGAGAAAGACATGACTAGAGAGGGGGGTTTAGGGTTTAGGGGCCAGTTGGCCAAGGGGGAAATTAGGGTTTGGGGGGGCCGGTTGACCAAGGGAAAAGAAAAGGGAAAAAAAGAAAAAAAAAAGAAAAGGAAAGAAAGAAAATATAAGAAAAGGAAAGAAAGTAAAACACATTCTAGGGTTGATTTGGGTGAGTTTGGGAGGAAAAATTTTAAATTTTAAAATAAATAAACAGAAGGGAAAATTAAAAAAAAGAGTAAATTATTGAGTTATGAAGTATAACCCGCAATTATTTAAATCGAGGAAAAAAAACAAAATATTCTGGATGAAAAATAAATAAATAAATAAATAAATATTTTATAAAAAGTTTAAAGACACAACTCATCGCGAAAGAGGTTTAGAACGACTTGGATTATGGGGGTTGGTCTCTGTCACAAGATTTCCAGTTTGATTTTTTGGGGTTTTACATACTGCTCCAGTTAAGAAAGTTTCGTCCTCGAAACTTACACACACACCTGCCTATAAGAACAAGTGAGGATATTTGTCTCGCATTTCTTGCTCCGGCTCTCAAGTAGCTTTAGGCATCTCGTGGTTAGCCCAAAGGACCTTCACTAGGAGCACTGTCTTCCTTCGAAGGTGCTTTTCTCGCCGATCCAGGATCTGTATAGGCTGTTCTTCATACGATAGGTCTTCCTGGAGCTATATAGGATCAGGCGCGATTATGTGTGAGGGATTTGGAATGTATTTCTGTAACTGCGACATGTGGAATACATTGCGTACTCTTGGGAGTTCGGGTGGTAGCTCCAGTCAATAGGCTACTTCCCAAATTCTCTTTATGATGGGGCACGATCCAATGTACCTCGGGCTAAGCTTTCCTGCCATCCCAAATCTGGCGGCTCCCTTGGTTGGGGAAACTCGAAGGAATACCTTATCTCTTACTTGGAACTCAAGGGGTCTACGCCTCTGATTGGCATAGCTCTTCCGGTGGCTCCCATTCGCTCCTGAATCACCCTTATTTTATCCATAGTGGCTTGGATTAACTCCGGCCCAATATTCAAAGCTTCATCAATCTCCTGCCAATAGAGCGACGTTTTGCATTTCCTCCCGCACAGTGCTTCGTATGGGGCCATGCCAATAGTCACATGGTGGCTGTTGTGGAAGAACTCGATCAGCATCAGCTGCTCGTCCCACGCACTTTTAAAGTTCAAAGTGCAAGCCCTTAGCATATCTTCTAATGTCTAAATAGTGCGTTCAATTAACTCACTCAAAACATGACAAGATCTGGCATATCACATCATCCAGATTATGCTACGCCATTACGTTCAATTAACTCATACTATCATCCCTTTAAATCAGTAAATAGGACAGTCTTACCATGTTCATCGCACACACAGTTGCAAACAACAGGGGGAAGGATTAGGGCATGATTGCTACCTGGATACCGTACAAGTTGTGGGCTCAATTACTGTTCCGACCTACTGCTCTGCACTTGGTCCAATGCATATCCCACACGTAGTCTAAACTCAAGTGAATTACCCCTGATCTCTTTCTTACTTCTATAATTTTGTAAGCTTTTACCCATGCTTTTAGGGCCCTAATTTAGGCCCAAACTAAGGTCCAGACTCGGCTAGAACCTGGCCCCCCTTCCAATGGCCATAACTTTCGGTCCTAATGTCCAATTTAAAATTTCTAGCCAATCCAGAAACTTTGAGTTATCCTCTACCCCTGTCATGTTCAGGGTTTATCCTGGTTCCCTCCCGAACTAGGTTATTTTCTCACTTATTTTAGTGGTGTTACTGACTATTCTGGTCTGGACAGTCCATGGTAAACTAGTTATAACTTCGGCCACGCTACCCCAATCGGCCCAATTCCAAAACAAGGTTATGTGATCTATCCCAAGGCATCCACTCAAAAAATTTGACGATTTCTAGCTCACTGACCCACCTTAGGTGAATTTTCAAAGTGGCCATAGCTGCAGCCCATTTTCCAGACCCGCAGACCCTGTCCAGATTTCCTAACCCGACTTCCTCGCCCCATAATTTACACCCGACATCCAAAACTCGAGTTCTTGCCCATTTTAGAAAGAGGAGCTTGTCCTTTACAACTTTTTATTTTGTGGTTTTGCTAATTCTCTCAGTATCTAGGCCGAAAGCCCTAAAACATGCGAACCATCCTTGACTGTCTCTGTTTTGACATTCTCTGGTCAACGGACCATAACTCACTCGAAACAAGTTGAAATCCCATGATTCAAAAAGCAAATTGTAGAGAACACCTTGGCCCATCTATCCTCAAATCTTCATGAATTTTAGGCCAATAGATCAATAGGAATAAATTTTTAAAGATGCATAATTTTCACATCGTTAATACTCGTGGCAACCCCGCGTGAACCTAATGACCATTCCCCCTCACTTAAGTCACCTAAGTCAAAGAAAAAAAGAGAATAAACTATGATTTGATAACAAGAATACAAATCAACATTGCACATTCACCTTGATGTAGATTCGGCAAGGAAGTGATTTGAGTGTCGACCCCTTCATGCTTCAAATCTGAAAACAATTATAAAACGAATAAAGTTTAATGCTTTCTACTCAAAATTCGCATAAACTATGATCTTTTTTAAAAAAACTATAAAGGGTTTGGAATTTTCATACATGGGACGCACCCCACTTACCACCAAGGGAAAAGGGGCGTGGGCGGCCGACGGTGGTCTGGTGGTGGCCGGCGAGGTGTGGCTGCGACAGGGAGGGGAGAGAGAGAGAGAAGCGGGAGACGGGGATAGAGAGAGGGCACAGGAGATAGAGCACGAGAGGAGGAGAGAGAATGAGAGGAAGAGAGAGAAAGATATGACTAGAGAGGGGGGTTTAGGGTTTAGGGGCTGGTTGGCCAACGCGGAAATTAGGGTTTGGGGGGGCCGGTTCGCCAAGGGAAAAGAAAAGGGAGAAAAGAAAAAAGAAGAAAAGGAAAAAAAGAAAATGAAAGAAAAGTAAAGAAAATAAAACACATTCTTGGGTTAATTTGGGTAAGTTTGGGACGAAAAATTTTAAATTTCAAAATAAATAAACAAGAGGAAAAATAAATAAAAAGATTAAATTATTAAGTTATGAAGTATAATCCGCAAGTATTTAAATCGAGGAAAAAAAACAAAATATTCTGGATGAAAAATAAATAAATAAACAAATAAATAAATAAATATTTTAGAAAAATTTAAAAGACACAACTCGTGGCGAAAGAGGCTTAGAATGACTTAGATTATAGGGGTTGGTCCATGTCATAGGATTTCCCAATTTGATTTTTCGGGGTTTTACATACTGCCCCACTTAAGAAAGTTTTATCCTCGAAACTTACACACATACCTGGCTATAAGAACAACTGAGGGTATTTGTCTCACATTTCTTGCCACTGCTCTCAAGTAGCTTCCGGCATCCCGTGGTTGGCCCAAAGGACCTTCACTAGTAGTATTGTCTTCCTTCGAAGGTGCTTTTCCCACCGATCCAAGATTTGTATAGGTTGTTCTTCATACGATAGGTCTTCCTGGAGCTAGATAGGATCAGGCTCGATTATGTGTGAGGGATTTAGAATGTATTTCCGTAACTGCGACATGTGGAATATATTGTGCACTCTTGGAAGTTCGGGCGGTAGCTCCAGTCGATAGGCTACTTCCCCAATCCCCTTCATGATGGGGCACGACCTAATGTACCTCGGGCTAAGCCCCCAAATCTCGCGACTCCCTTGGTTGGGGAAACTCGAAGGAATACCTGATCTCTTACTTGGAACACAAGGGGTCCACGCCTCTGACTGGCATGGCTCTTCTGGCGGCTCTGGGCAGCTCTCATTCGCTCCTGGATTACCCTTATTTTATCCGTAGGGGCTTGGATTAACTCCGGCCCAATAGTCAAAGTTTCATCAATCTCCTGCCAATAGAGCAGTGTTCTGCATTTCCTCCCGCACAGTACTTCGTACGGGGCCATGCCAATAGTCGCATGATAGCTGTTGTAAAAGAGCTCGATCAGCGCCAGCTGCTCGTCCCACGCACTTTTAAAGTCCAAAGCACAAGCCCTTAGCATATCTTCTAATGTCTGAATAGTGTGTTTAATTAACTCACCCAAAACATGACAAGGTCTGGCATATCACATCATACAGATTCTCCTACACCATTACGTTTAATTAACTCATACTATCATCCCTTCAAATCAGCAAACAGGATAGTTCTTACCATGTTCATCGCACACACAGTTGCAAACAACGGGGGGAAGGATTAGGGCATGATTGCTACCTGGATACCGTACAAGTTACGGGCTCGGTTACTGTTCCAACTTACTACTTTGCACTTGGGCCAATGCATAGCCCACACTCAGTCTAAACTCAAGTGAATTACCCTAGTCTCTTTCTTACTTCCACAATTTTATAAACTTTTACCCATGCTTTTAGGGCCCCAATTTAGGCCTAAACTAAGGTCCAGACTCGGCCAGAACCTAGCCCTCCCTTCTAAGGGCCACAACTTCTGGTCCTAATGTCCAATTTAAAATTTTTAGCCAATCCAGAAACTTTGAGTTGTCCTCTACCCCTGTCATGTATAGGGTTTCTCCTGGTTCCATCCCGAACTAGGTTTTTTTGTCACTTATTTTAGCAGTGTCACTGACTGCTCTGTTCTGGATAGCCCATGGTAAACTACTTATAACTTGGGTCACGCTACGTCAATCGACCCAATTCCAAGACAAAGTTATGTGATCTATCCCAAGGCATCCACCCAACAAATTTAATGATTTTTGGCCCACTAACCCACCCTAGGTGAATTTTAAAATTGGCCATAGCTGCAGCCCATTTTGCAGCCTAGTGGACCCTATTTAGATTTCCTAACCCGACTTCCTAGCCCCATAGTTTACACCTGACATCCAAAACTCGAGTTCTTGCCCCTTTCAGAAAGAGGAGCTTATCCTCTAAAACTTTTGTGTTTTGTGGTTTTGCTAATTCTCTCAGTATCTAGGCCGAAACCCATAAAACATGCGAACCATCCATGACTGTCTCAGTTTTGACACTCTCTAGTAAACGGACCATAACTCACTCCACACAAGTTAAAATCCCATGATTCAAAAGGCATAGTGCAGAGAACACCCTGGCCCATCTATCCTCAAATCTTCACGAATTTTAAGCGAATAGATCAACGAAAATAAATTTTCAAAGATGCATAATTTTCACATTGTTAATACTCGTGGCAACCCCGTGTGAATCCAATGACCATTCCCCCTCACCTAAGCCACCTAAGTCGAGGAAAAAAGAGAACAAACTGCGATTTGATAACAAGAATACAAATAAACATTGCACATTCACCTTGATGTAGATTCGGTGTGGAAGCGATTTAAGTGTCGACCGCTTTATGCTTCAAATCTGAAAACAATTGTAAAACGAACAAAGTTTAATGCCTTCCACTCAAAATTCGCACAAATTATGATTTTTTTTCAAAAAACTACAAAGGATTTGGGATACTCATGCATGGGATGCACCCCACTTACCACCAAGAGAAAGGGGGCGTGGGCGGTCAACGGTGGTCCGGTGGTGGCTGGCGAGGTGTGGCTGCGAGAGGGTGGGGGGAGAGAGAGAAGCGGGAGATAGGGGGAGAGAGAGGGCACGAGAGAGAGAGCATGAGAGAAGAGAGAGAATGAGAGGAAGAGAGAGAAAGATATGACTAGAGAGGGGGTTTAGGGTTTAGGGGCCGATTGGTCAAGGGGGAAATTGGGGTTTGGGGGGGCGGTTGGCCAAGGGAAAAGAAAAGGAAAAAAAGGAAAAAAAAGAAAAGGAAAGAAAGAAAATGGAAGAAAAGGAAAGAAAATAAAACACATTCTAGGGTTGATTTAGGTGAGTTTAGGAGGAAAAATTTTAAATTTCAAAATAAATAAACAGGAGGGAAAATAAATAAAAAGAGTAAATTATTGAGTTATGAAGTATAGCCTGCAAGTATTTAAATCGAGGGGGAAAAAAGACATTCTGGATGAAAAATAAAAAAATGAATATTTTAGAAAAATTTAATAAACACAACTCGTGATGAAAGAGGTTTAGAACGACTTGGATTATGGGGGTTGGTCCATGTCATAAGATTTCCCAATTTGATTTTTCGGGGTTTTATATACTACCCCGCTTAAGAAAGTTTCGTCCTTGAAACTTACGCACACACCTGGCTATAAGAACAAGTGAGGGTATTTGCCTCGCATTTCTTGCTCGAGCTCTTAAGTAGCTTCAGGCATCTCGTCGTTGGCCCAAAGGACCTTCACTAGGAGTACTGTCTTCCTTCGAAGGTGCTTTTCCTGCTGATCCAGGATCTGTGTAGGCTGTTCTTCATACGATTGGTCTTCCTGGAGCTATATAGGATCAGGCTCGATTATGTGTGAGGGATTTCGAATGTATTTCCGTAACTGCGACACGTGGAATATATTGTGTACTCTTGGGAGTTTGGGTGGTAGCTCCAGTCGATAGGCTACTTCCCCAATCCTCTTTATGATGGGGCACGACCCAATGTACCTCAGGCTAAGCTTTAATGCCATCCTAAATCTCGCGACTCCTTTGGTTGGGGAAACACGAAAGAATACCTAATCTCTTACTTGGAACTCAAGGGGTCTACCCCTCCGGTTAGCATAGCTCTTCTGGCGGCTCTAGGCGGCTCTCATTCGCTCCTGGATCACCCTTATTTTATCCGTAGTGGCTTGGATTAACTCCAGCCCAACCGTCAAAGTTTCATCAATCTCTTGCCAATAGAGCGGTGTTCCGCATTTCCTCCCGCACAGTGCTTCATACGGGGCCATGCCAATAGTAGCGTGGTAGCTGTTGTAAAAGAACTCGATCAGCGTCAGCTGCTCGTCCCACGCACTTTTAAAGTCCAAAGCGCAAGCCCTTAGCATATCTTCTAATGTCTGAATAGTGCGTTCAATTAACTCACTCAAAACATGACAAGGTCAGGCATATCACATCATACAGATTCTGCTACACCATTACGTTCAATTAACTCATGCTATCATCCCTTTAAATCAGTAAACATGATGGCCCTTACCATGTTCATCGCACACACAGTTGCAAACAACGGGGGGAAGGATAAGGGCGTGATTGTTGCCTGGATACCGTACAGGTTACGGGCTCGGTTACTATTCCGACTTACTGCTCCGCACTTGGACCAATACATAGCCTACACCCAGTCTAAACTCAAGTGAATTACCCCTAGTCTCTTTTTTACTTCCACAATTTTATAAAATTTTACCAATGCTTTTAGGGCCCCAATTTAGGCCCAAACTAAGGTCCAGACTCGACCAGAACCTAGCCCCTTTCCAAAGGCCATAACTTCTGGTCCTAATGTCCAATTTAAAATTCCTAGCCAATCCAGGAACCTTGAGCTGTCCTCTACCCCTGTCATGTTTAGGGTTTTGCCTGGTTCCATCCCGAACTAGGTCGTTTTCTCACTTATTTTAGCGGTGCCACTGACTATTCTAGTCTGGACAGTCCATGGTAAACTAGTTATAACTTGGGCCACGGTACCCCAATCGGCCCAATTTCAAAACAAGCTTATGTGATCTATCCTAAGGCATCCACCCAAAAAATTTAATGATTTTTGGCTCACTGACCCACCCAAGGTGAATTTTCAAAATGGCCATAGCTGTAGCCCATTTTTCAGCCCAGCAGACCCTGTTCAGATTTCCTAACCCGACTTCCTAGCCCCATAATTTACACTCGACATCCAAAACTCGAGTTCTTGCCCATTTCAGAAAGAGGAGCCTGTCTTCTACAACTTTTGTGTTTTGTGATTTTGTTAATTCTCTCATTATCTAGGCCGAAAATCCTAAAACATGCGAACCATCCTTGACTGTGTCAGTTTTGACAGTCTGTGGTAAACGGACCATAACTCCCTCCAAACAAGTTGAAATCCCATGATTCAAAAGGCATAGCGTAGAGAACACCTTGGCCCATCTATCATCAAATCTTCACGAATTTTAGGTCAATAGATCAATAGGAATAAATTTTTAAAGATGCATAATTTTCACATCATTAATACGCGTGGCAACCCCGCGTGAATCCAATGACCATTCCCCCTCACCTAAGTCGCCTAAGTCAAGGAAAATTGAGATTAAACTATGATTTGATAACAAGAATACAAATAAACATTGCACATTTACCTTGATGTAGATTCGGTAAGGAAGCGATTTGAGTGTCGACCCCTTTACGCTTCAAATTTGAAAACAATTATAAAACGAATAAAGTTTAATGCTTTCCACTCAAAATTCGCATAAACCATGATCTTTTCTAAAACAACTACAAAGGGTTTGGGATATTCATGCATGGGATGCACCCCACTTACCACCAAGGGAAAGGGGGCGTGGGCGGCCGACGGTGGTCCGGTGGTGGCCGGCGAGGTGTGGCTACGAGAGGGAGGGGGGAGAGAAGCGGGAGACAGGGGGAGAGAGAGAGGCCACAGGAGAGAGAGCATGAGAGGAAGAGGGAAAATGAGAGGAAGGGAGAGAAAGATATGACTAGAGAGGGGGGTTTAGGGTTTAGGGGCCGGTTGGCCAAGGGGGAAATTAGGGTTTGGGGGGGCCGGTTGGCCAAGGGATAAGAAAAGGAAAAAAAGAAAAAAAAGAAAACGAAAGAAAGAAAATGAAAGAAAAGGAAAGAAAATAAAACACATTATAGGGTTAATTTGGGAGAGTTTGGGAGGAAGAATTTTAAATTTCAAAATAAATAAATAGGAGGAAAAATAAATAAAAAGAGTAAATTATTGAGTTATGAAGTATAATCCGTAAGTATTTAAATCGTGGAAAAAAAACAAAATATCCTGGATGAAAAATAAATAAATAAATCAATAAATATTTTAGAAAAATTTAAAAGACACAACTCGTGGCGAAAGAGGCTTAGAACGACTTGGATTATGGGGGTCAGTACATGTCACAAGATTTCCCAATTTGATTTTTCGGGGTTTTACATACTGCCCCAATTAAGAAAGTTTCATCCTCGAAACTTACACACACACACCTGGTTATAAGAACAAGTGAGGGTATTTGTCTCGCATTTCTTGCTCCGGCTGTCAAGTAGCTTCAGGCATCTCGTGGTTAGCCTAAAGGACCTTCACTAGGAGTACTGTCTTCCTTCAAAGGTGCTTTTCCCACCGATCCAGGATCTGTATAGGTTGTTCTTCATACGATAGGTCTTCCTGGAGTGAGATAGGATCAGGCTCGATTATGTGTGAGCGATTTGGAATGTATTTCCCTAACTGCCTCACGTGGAACACATTATATACTCTTGGGAGTTCGGGCGGTAGCTCCAGTCGATAGGCTGCTTCCCAAATTCTCTTTATGATGGGGCATGACCCAATGTACCTCGGGCTAAGCTTTCCTGCCATCCCAAATCTCACGACTCCCTTGGTTGGGGAAACTCGAAGGAGTACCTGATCTCTTACTTGGAACACAAGGGGTCTACGCCTCCGGCTGGCATAGCTCTTCTGGCGGTTCTAGGCGGCGCTCATGTGCTCCTGGATCACCCTTATTTTATCCGTAGTGGCTTGGATTAACTCCGGCCCAATAGTCAAAGCTTCATCAATCTCTTACCAATAGAGCGGTGTTCTGCATTTCCTCTCGTATAGTGCACCATACGGGGCCATGCCAACAGTCGCATGGTAGCTGTTATAAAAGAACTCAATCAGTGTCAGTTGCTCGTCCCACACACTTTTAAAGTCCAAAGCTCAAGCTCTTAGCATATTTTCTAATGTCTGAATAGTGTGTTCAATTAACTCACCCAAAACATGACAAGGTCTGGCATATCACATCATACAGATTCTGCTACGCCATTACGTTCAATTAACTCATACTATCATCCCTTTAAATCAGTAAACAGGACAGTTCTTACCATGTTCATTGCACACATGGTTGCAAACAACGGGGGGAAGGATTAGGGCATGATTGCTACCTGGATACCGTACAAGTTACGGGCTCAGTTACTGTTCCGACTTACTGCTCCGCACTTGGGCCAATGCATAGCCCACACGCAGTCTAAACTCAATTGAATTACCCCTGGTCTCTTTCTTACTTCCACAATTTTATAAACTTTTACCCACGCTTTTAGAGCCCGAATTTAGGCCCAAACTGAGGTCCAGACTCAGCCGGAACCTGGCCCCCCTTCCAAGGGCCATAACTTCTGGTCCTAATGTCCAATTTAAAATTTCTAGCCAATCCAGAAACTTTGAGTTGTCCTCTACCCCTGTCATGTTCAGGGTTTTGCCTGGTTCCATCCCGAACTAGGTCATTTTCTCACTTATTTCAGCAGTGTCACTAACTGTTCTGGCCTGGACAGTCCATGGTAAACTAGCTATAACTTGGGCCACGCTACGCCAATCGGCCCAATTCTAAAACAAGCTTATGTGATCTATCCCAAGGCATCCACCCAACAAATTTGATGATTTTTGGCTCACTAACCCACCCTGGGTGAATTTTCAAAATGGCTATAGCTGCAGCCCATTTTCCAGCCCAGCGGACCCTGTCCAGATTTCCTAACCCGACTTCCTTGCCCATAATTTACCCCCGACATCCAAAACTAGAGTTCTTGCCCACTTTAGAAAGAGGAGCTTGTCCTCTACAACCTTTGTGTTTTGTGGTTTTGCTAATTCTCTCAGTATCTAGGCCGAAACCCATAAAACATGCAAACCATCCTTGACTATCTCAATTTTGACAGTCTCTGGTAAACGAACCATAACTCACTCCGCACAAGTTAAAATCCCACGATTCAAAAGGCATAGCGCAGAGAACACCTTGGCCCATCTATCCTCAAATCTTCACGAATTTTAGGCCAATAGATCAACAGAAATAAATTATTAAAGATGCATAATTTTCACATCGTTAATACTCGTGGCAGCCCCGTGTGAATCCAATGACCATTCCCCCTCACCTAAGTCGCCTAGGTCAAGGAAAGAAGAGAATAAACTGCAATTTGATGACAAGAATACAAATAAACATTGCACATTCACCTTGATGTAGTTTCGGCAAGGAAACGATTTGAGTGTCGACCCCTTTTTGCTTCAAATCTGAAAACAATTATAAAACGAATAAAGTTCAATGCTTTCCACTCAAAATTCGCATAAACCATGATCTTTTATGAAAAAACTACAAAGGGTTTGGGATACTCATGCATAGGATGCACCCCACTTATCACCAAGGGAAAGCGGGCGTGGGCGGCCGACGGTGGTCCGGTGGTGGCTAGCGAGGTGTGGCTGCGAGAGGGAGAGGGGAGAGGGAGAAGCAGGAGACAGGGAGAGAGAGAGGGCACGGGAGAGAGAGCGCGAGAGAAGGAGAGAGAATGAGAGCAAGAGAGTGAAAGATATGACTAGAGAGGGGGTTTAGGGTTTAGGGGCCGGTTGGCCAAGGGAAAAGAAAAGGAAAAAAAAAGAAAAAAACAGAAAAGGAAAGAAAGAAAATGGAAGAAAAGGAAAGAAAATAAAACACATTCTAGGGTTGATTTGGGTGAGTTTAGGAGGAAAAATTTTAAATTTCAAAATAAACAAACAGGAGGGAAAATAAATAAAAAGAGTAAATTATTGAGTTATGAAGTATAACCTGCAAATTTTTAAATCGAGGGAAAAAAAATATATTCTGGATGAAAAATAAAAAAATAAATATTTTAAAAAAATTTAAAAGACACAACTCGTGACGAAAGAGGTTTAGAACGACTTGGATTATGGGGCTTGGTCCATGTCAGAAGATTTCCCAATTTGATTTTTCGGGGTTTTACATACTGCCCCGCTCAACAAAGTTTCGTCCTCGAAACTTACGTGCACACATGGCTATAAGAACAAGTGAGGGTATTTGTCTCGCATTTCTTGCCCGAGCTCTCAAGTAGCTTCAGGTATCTCGTGGCTGGCCCAAAGGACCTTCACTAGGAGTACTGTCTTCCTTCGAAAGTGCTTTTCCCACCGATCCAGGATCTGTATAGGCTGTTCTTCATACGATAGGTCCTCCTGGAGTTATATAGGATCAGGCTCGATTATGTGTGAGGGATTTGGAATGTATTTCCGTAACTGCGACACGTGGAATATATTGTGTACTCTTGGGAGTTCGGGCGGTAGCTCCAGTCGATAGGCTCCTTCCCTAATTCTCTTTATGATGGGGCACGACCCAATGTACCTCAGGCTAAGCTTTAATGCCATCCCAAATCTCACGACTCCCTTAGTTGGGGAAACGCGAAGGAATACCTAATCTCTTACTTGGAACTCAAGGGGTCTACGCCTCCGGTTGGCATAGCTCTTCTGGCGGCTCTTATTCGCTCCTGGATCACCCTTATTTTATTCGTAGTGGCTTGGATTAACTCCAAACCAACTGTCAAAGTTTCATCAATATCTTGCCAATAGAGTGGTGTTCTACATTCCCTCCCGCACAGTGCTTCATACGGGGCCATGCCAATAGTCGCGTGGTAGCTATTGTAAAAGAACTCGATTAGCGTCAGCTGCTCGTCCCACGCACGTTTAAAGTCCAAAGCGCAAGCCCTTAGCATATCTTCTAATGTCTGAATGGTGCGTTCAATTAGCTCACTTAAAGCATGATAAGGTCTGGCATATCACATCATACAAATTCTGCTACGACATTACATTCAATTAACTCATACTATCATCCCTCTAAATCAGTAAACAGGATGGTTCTTACCATGTTCATCGCACTCACAGTTGCAAACAACAAGGGGAAGGATTAGGGCATGATTGTTACCTAGATACCGTACAAGTTACAGGCTCGGTTACTATTCCGACTTGCTGCTCCGCACTTGGGCCATTACATAGCTCACACTCAATCTAAACTCAAGTGAATTACCCCTAGTCTCTTTCCTACTTCCACAATTTTATAAAATCTTACCAATGCTTTTAGGGCCCCAATTTAGGCCCAAACTAAGGTCCAAACTCGGCCAGAACTTGGCCCCCCTTCCAAAGGCCATAACTTCTGGCCCTAATGTCCAATTTAAAATTTCTAGCCAATCCAGAAATTTTAAGTTGTCCTCTACCCCGGTCATGTTTAGGGTTTTGCCTGGTTCCATCCTAAACTAGGTCGTTTTCTCACTTATTTTAGTGGTGTCACCGACTGTTCTGGTCTGGACAGTCCGTCATAAACTAGTTATAACTTAGGCCACGGTACCCCAATTGGCCCAATTTCAAAACAAGGTTATGTGATCTATCCCAAGGCATCCACCCAAAAAATTTAATGATTCTTGGCTCACTGACCCACCCAAGGTGAATTTTCAAAGTGGCCATAGCTATAGCCCATTTTTCAGCCCAGCAGACCCTGTCCAGATTTCCTAACTTGACTTCCTAGCCCCATAATTTACACCCGACATCAAAAACTCGAGTTCTTGCCCATTCCAGAAAGAGGAGCTTGTCCTCTACAACTTTTGTGTTTTGTGGTTTTGCTAATTCTCTCATTATCTAGGTCGAAAACCCTAAAACATGCGAACCATCCTTGACTGTCTCAGTTTTGACAGTCTCTGGTAAACGGACCATAACTCCCTTCACACGAGTTGAAATCCTATGAGTCAAAAGGCGTAGTGCAGAGAACACCTTGGCCCATCTATCCTCAAATCTTCACGAATTTTAGGTCAATAGATTAATAGGAATAAATTTTTAAAGATGCATAATTTTCATATCGTCAATACTCGTGGCAACCCCGCGTGAATCCAATGACCATTCCCCCTCACCTAAGTCGCTTAAGTCAAGGAAAAAAGAGAATAAACTACGATTTGATAACAAGAATACAAATAAATATTGCACATTTACCTTGATGTAGATTCGGTAAGGAAGCGATTTGAGTGTTGACCTCTTTATGCTTCAAATCTAAAAACAATTATAAAACGAATAAAATTTCATGCTTTCCACTCAAAATTCGCATAAACCATGATCTTTTCTAAAAAAACTACAAAGGGTTTGGGATACTCATGCATGGGATGCACCCCACTTATCGCCAAGGGAAAGGAGGCGTGGGCGGTCGACGATGGTCCGGCGGTGCCCAGCGAAGTGTGGCTGCGAGAGGGAGGGGGGGAGAGAGAAGCGGGAGACAGGGAGAGAGAGAGGGCACAGGAGAGAGAGCACGAAAGGAGGAGAGAGAATGAGAGGAAGAGAGAGAAAGATATGACTAGAGAGAGGGGTTTAGGGTTTAGGGGCCGATTGGCCAAGGGGGAAATTAGGGTTTGGGGGGGTCAGTTGGCCAAGGGAAAAGAGAAGGAAATAAAGAAAATAGAAGAAAAGGAAAGAAAATAAAACACATTCTAGGGATAATTTGGGTGAGTTTGGGAGGAAAACTTTTAAATTTCAAAATAAATAAACATAAGGGAAAATAAATAAAAAGAGTAAATTATTGAGTTATGAAGTATAACCCGCAATTATTTAAATCGAGAAAAAAAAACAAAATATTCTGGATGAAAAATAAACAAATAAATAAATAAATATTTTAGAAAAATTTTGAAGACGCAACTCGTGACGAAGGAGGTTTAAAACGACTTGGATTATGGGGGTTGGTCCATCTCACAAGATTTCCAGTTTGATTTTTTGGGGTTTTACATACTGCCCCACTTAAGAAAGTTTCGTCCTCGAAACTTACACACACACACCTGCCTATAAGAACAAGTGAGGATATTTACCTCGCATTTCTTGCTCCGGCTCTCAAGTAGCTTTAGGCATCTCGTAGTTGGCCCAAAAGACCTTCACTAGGAGTACTGTCTTCCTTCGAAGATGCTTTTCCCGCCGATCCAGGATCTGTATAGGCTGTTCTTCATACGATAGGTCTTCCTGGAGCTATATTAGATCAGGCTCGATTATGTGTGATGGATTTGGAATGTATTTCCGTAACTGCGACACGTGGAATACATTGTGTACTCTTGGGAGTTCGGGTGGTAGCTCCAGTCAATAGGCTACTTCCCAAATTCTCTTTATGATGGGACATGACCCAAAGTACCTCGGGCTAAGCTTTCCTGCCATCCCAAATCTCGCGACTCCCTTGGTTGGGGAAACTCGAAGGAATACCTGATCTCTTACTTGGAACTCAAGGGGTCCACGCCTCCGGTTGGCATAGCTCTTCTGGCGGCTTTCATTCACCCCTGGATCACCCTTATTTTATCCGTAGTGGCTTGGATTAACTCCGGCCCAGTATTCAAAGCTTCATCAATCTCCTGCCAATAGAGTGTCGTTTTGCATTTCCTCTCGTACAGCGCTTCGTACGGGGCCGTGCCAATAGTCACGTGGTAGCTGTTGTAAAAGAACTCCATCAGTGTCAGCTACTCGTCCCATACACTTTTAAAGTCCAAAGTGCAAGCCCTTAGCATATCTTCTAATGTCTGAATAGTGTGTTCAATTAACTCACCAAAAATATGACAAGGTCTGGCATATCACATCGTACAGATTCTGCTACGCCATAACGTTCAATTAACTCATACTATCATCCGTTTAAATCAGTAAACAGGACAGTTCTTACCATGCTCATCGCACACACAGTCGCAAATAACGGGGGGAAGGATTAGGGCATGATTGTTACCTGGATATCGTACAAGTTACGGGCTCGGTTACGATTCCGACTTACTGCTCTGCACTTCGGCCAATACATAGCCCATACTCAGTCTAAACTCAAGTAAATTACCCCTAGTCTCTTTCTTACTTCCACAATTTTGTAAACTTTTACCCATGCTTTTGGGGCCCCAATTTAGGCCCAAACTAAGGTCCAGACTCGGCCAGAACCTGGCCCCCTTCCAAAGGCCATAACTTCTGGTCCTAATGTCCAATTTCAAATTTCTAGCCAATCGAGAAACTTTGAATTGTCCCCTACCCCTGTCATGTTCAGGGTTTTGCCTGGTTCCATCCCGAACTAGGTCATTTTCTCACTTATTTTAGTGGTGTTACTGACTGTTCTGGTCTAGATAGTCTATGGTAAACTAGTTATAACTTAGACCACAGTACCCTAATCGCTCCAATTCCAAAACAAGGTTATGTGATCTATCCCAAGGCATCCACTCAAAAAATTTGATGATTTTTGGCTCACTGACCCACCCTAGGTGAATTTTCAAAGTGGCTATAGCTGCAGCCCATTTTCCAGCCCCGTAGACCCTGTCCAGATTACCTAACCCGACTTCCCAGCCCCATAATTTACACCCGACATCCAAAACTCGAGTTCTTGCCCATTTCAGAAAGAGGAGCTTGTCCTCCACAACGTTTTGTTTTGTGGTTTTGCTAATTCTCTTAGTATCTAGGCCGAAAACCCTAAAACATGCGAACCATCCTTGACTATCCCAGCTTTGACAGTCTCTGGTAAACAGACCATAACTCCCTCCACACAAGTTGAAATCCCATGATTCAAAAGGCATAACGCAGAGAACACCTTGGCCCATCTATCCTGAAATCATCATGAATTTTAGGCCAATAAATCAATAGGAATAAATTTTTAAAGATGCGTAATTTTCACATCGTTAATAGTCGTGGCAACCCCGCGCAAATCTAATGACCATTCCCTCTCACCTAAGTCGCCTAAGTCAAAGAAAAATGAGAATAAACTATGATTTGATAACAAGAATACAAATAAACATTGCACATTCACCTTGATGTAGATTCGGTAAGGAAGTGATTTGAGTGTCGACCCCTTCATGCTTCAAATCTGAAAACAATATAAAACGAATAATGTTTAATGCTTTCCACTCAAAATTCGCATAAACCATGATCTTTTTTAAAAAAAACTATAAAGGGTTTGGGATACTCATGCATGGGACGCACCCCACTTACCACCAAGGGAAAAGGGGCGTGGGCGGCCGACAGTGGTTCGGTGGTGGCCGGCGAGGTGTGGCTGCGAGAGGGAGGGGAGAGAGAGAGAAGTGGGAGATGGGGAGAGAGAGGGCATGGGAGAGAGAGCACGAGAGGAGGAGAGAGAATGAGAGGAAGAGAGAGAAAGATATGACTAGAGAGGCGGGTTTAGGGTTTAGAGGCTGGTTGGCCAAGGGGGAAATTAGGGTTTGGGGGGCGGTTCGCCAAGGGAAAAGAAAAGGGGGAAAAAAAAGAAAAGGAAAAATAGAAAATTGAAGAAAAGGAAAGAAAATAAAACACATTCTAGGGTCAATTTAGGTGAGTTTGGATGGAAAAATTTTAAATTTCAAAATAAATGAACAGGAGGAAAAATAAATAAAAAGAGTAAATTATTGAGTCATGAAGTATAATCCGCAAGTATTTTAATCGAGAAAAAAAAACAAAATATTCTGGATGAAAAATAAATAAATAAATAAATAAATAAATAAATATTTTAGAAAAATTTAAAAGACACAACTCGTGGCGAAATAGGTTTAGAACGACTTGGATTATGGGGGTTGGTCCATGTCACAAGATTTCCGAATTTGATTTTCGGGGTTTTACATACTACCCCACTTAAGAAAGTCTCATCCTCGAAACTTACACACACGCACCTGGTTATAAGAACAAGTAAGGGTATTTGTCTCGCATTTCTTACTCCGGCTCTCAAGTAGCTTCAGGCATCTCGTGGTTGGCCCAAAAGACCTTCACTAGGAGTACTGTCTTCCTTCGAAGGTGCTTTTCCCGCCGATCCAGGATCTGTATAGGCTGTTCTTCATGCGATAGGTCTTCCTGGAGCTAAATAGGATCAAGCTCGATTATGTGTGAGGGATTTGAAGTGTATTTCCATAACTGCGACATGTGGAATACATTGTGTACTCTTGGGAGTTCGGGTGGTAGTTCCAGTCGATAGGCTACTTCCCAAATTCTCTTTATAATGGGGCACGACCCAATGTACCTCGAGCTAAGCTTTCCTGCCATCCCAAATCTCGCGACTCCCTTGGTTGGGAAAACTCGAAGTAATACTTGATCTCTTACTTGGAACTCGAGGGGCCTACGCCTCTGATTAGCATAGCTCTTCTGGCGGCTCTAGGCGGCTCTCATTCGCTCCTGGATCACCCTTATTTTATCCATATTGGCTTGGATTAACTTCGGCCCAATATTCAAAGCTTCATCAATCTCCTGCCAATAAAGCGGTGTTCTGCATTTCCTCCCGCACAGTGCTTCGTACGGGGCCATGCCAATAGTCGCATGGTAGTTGTTGAAAAAGAACTTAATCAGCGTCAGTTACTCGTCCCACG
>JAKOGI010002487.1:52500-77500 GCA_029747015.1 Carnegiea gigantea
TTGTTGAAAAGTTGCTTTTTAACAAAACGACTATAATCTTTCTAAATGCTTATAGCCCATTTCGTTTTTAATTTAAAAACTTCTTATAGACGTACTAACTCGTAAAAGGACTATAATTTTAACTTTAAAAGCTTCTTATAAACGTAATACGTCTGTTAACATGTAAATCAACTTCGTAAATGACTTAAAAGCTTCATATAGACGTGATAGGTTTATTAACATGTAAATCAACTTCCTTTGAAGCTTAAAAGCTTCTTAAAAGCGTAATAAGCTTGTTAAATCGTAAAACGACTTCGAATCTAACTTAAAAGCTTCGTATAAACGTAACACGACTACTAACTCGCAAAATGACTTCGTTATTAACTTAAGAAACTTCTTGTAGACGTAAAACATTTACTAGTTTGTAAAACGACTTCATTTCTAGCTTAAAAGCTTCGTATAAACGTAATACGTTTATTAACTCGTAAAACGACTTCCTTTTAGACTTAAAAGCTTCTTATAAAGGCAATAACCTCGTTAATACTTAAAACAACTTTACTTTAAACTTAAAAATTTCTTATAAACGTAACACGTTTACCAAATCGTAAAATGACTTAGTTTCTAACTCGAATGCTTCGTATAAACATAATAGGTTTACTAAATCGTAAAACGACTTCGTTTTTAACTAAAAGGCGTTTTATAAACGTAATAAGGTTGCCTAATCATAAAACGCCTTTGTTTCTAACTTGAAAGTTTTGTATAAGCGTAATAGGGTTGCTAAATCATAAAAACGACTTCGTTTCTAACTAAAAGGCTTCTTATAAATGTAAAACGATTGCTAACTCATAAAAACGGCTTCACTTTTTAGCTTAAAAGCTTCTTTTAAACGTAATACGTTTGCTACATCGTGGATCGAACTCAATAGAGACTTAAGTAAGCAAAACGCATGCAAATAAGTTAAGCTTCATAATTAGCACCTTAAGGTGCTCTTCTTCAGGTCATTTAAATCCTTTTAAACTTAAGGAGAAGTCGTATACAAACCAAAGCCTTAAGCATGTGCAAATCCACTTTTAGTTCACTTTTTGAACTTTCTAAACCTATCGACTATTCAGTCGAGTTACTAATTGAGTAGTTCGATGATTTAGGATTTCTTATAGGCTGCAAACATTTTCATAAACTACCAGACAATTGGTAAGTACTTAGAAGCATTCGAAATCATGAAAACATGCATTTAATAATCTTTCTTAAACATGTCTGCATTTCGAAAACTATTCACTTAATGTCACTTAGCACTTTAAGGGAAAAGGGGATTCACACATAGCACATTCATACTCTTCATGTCACCATTCATTAAGCCACACATGGCCTCACAATCCACATGATTACGGCAATTCACAACCCTATCTCCCTCCTCACACAGCACCGACCACAAGAGCCTCAAACCACTCAATAGTTCCACCTCAAACCATCTAACTACCAAGCTCGGTTCAATATTGACATGTACACACCAATAATACATAGAACGATCATAAATAAGTATGACATTCATGCTTAATAGTCAACTTAGAATTTTAGCGTATACTAAGCTGATACAAATAGAGACTTCAAGCGACATTTACTTTCCAGTTTGCAAACCATTGATCATAGGCATAATATTTTGTTGCAACTCCTACAAATAAACTGTCGACTCACTCAAAATGATTAAGCCATGACCCTTTAAACACTATTCAGTTCATTCCATAATCATTTCAATCACTCAGCTACCATCCTTAGGCTTCAAGTACAATTTAACTAATAAATTGATAAATTAATCACGCTACGACAACATTCTTTTGTTAAGCATTTCTCCAATCTGCCAGGTTATTAAAATTCAGCATCAATCCGACATGCATTTAACCCAAATTAGTTCCGAACTTATAAATTGTCAATATGAATACTAATTCACCCAGCATGATTTCCACGCTCAACTTCAACATATTCTAGCTAATTGAGATAAAAACGTTGAAATTATTAGTAATTTAAGAGGAAAGGAACCCTCACCTTGAACACAAGTTGGAGGCTCGATTCACGGTTGCGGGCTCGACTTTAGGGGCTCAAATAACTCGACTTTTCGACCTTGCCTGGTGGTCAAACGAGCAGCACGTGATTTACACCCAAATTCCCAAAATTTGAACCCTAGAACAAGCCTAAATTCGGTCATCAACTTAATATTGAATTGGGTGTTTGTAGATACAAACTTTCACCCTAATTTATAGAAGATTGAAAGCAACTAGAAGCTAAATTGCATGGTCTTACCTGGACACACATTCAAGCTTTAATTCGGCGCCTAGACTGCTTGAAACAGGTTTGGATTTTGCTCTGAATTTCAGCCCAAATTCGGACGAATTGATACTAGCTTGGAGGGTGATCGAATGGGTGGGGTTTTGCAGTTGTGGGTGGCAGAAATCGGCTGCCCAATTGAGCTTTGGAGCCGCGTTAATGGAGGAAGAGAGGAGAAGAAGAGGACGAGCAGCAGAGAGAGCAAGGGAGGGACTGTCAAGGGGTGGTCGCGCATGAGGAAGAAGCAGAGGGGGTTACGCGCAATTTACCAAATTGCCCTCCCTCCCTTTATTTTTTTGTCCCAAGCTGAGTTATATTCGATACAGCTAGTCTAATTCGTAACCCGAATTCTAAACCTAAATCGATAATATAATCCTTCATCAACTATTCATTCCCAAATCTATCTAGGTTCGATTTAATAACATCGAACTACTTCTAAGGTTGACGACCTAATCGTATTCAGGTTCCTAATCGATTTAGTACTCGTTAATAACCGTTACTAACGCTTATTAAAAAATCATCGAAAGATTTTCAAAACTAATAATAATATTAGTAATAATAATAATGGTGACAATAACATCCTTTTTTTAATAAAATTATTGTTCACATAGGCACATCAACAATAATTTAATTCGTATAATTTATAAAAATACAAATTTTATAACGTAAGGAGGCAATATAATCAGCTTAACGTAATATAATGAACGCAGGCGTAACATTCTTCCCCCCTCAAAAGAATTTCGTCCTCGAAATTCCCAAGCTATGTTCAGTCGTGCCTAAAATATGCACACATTTGACACGATCTAAACAAATCATACTAAAATCCAAATCTCGATTACAAACAATTTAAACTGAAAAAAAAAGGCACATGGTATCCAGTCTCCTCTTCGCCAATCCTCTTCAAGCATCTACTCACTCTATTTAGGAGCCGAGGGAAAATCGCATTGAAGAGGGGCAAATGAGTTGGCATGGACAACCATATTGAGCTTGTTTTGAAAACGAACATAGACTTTCGATTATCTAGACTGAATCCACGCAGTAAACAATAACTCTATTTACATGTATTGCTACGAATTGAAGTTTAAAAGAAGGAAAATTGGGCAGTTGACTCCTCAAAGTCATATGCTAGGAGTCTCATTCTAAAACATGAATTCAAGTCACCTCTGGGATCACAATGGTTAACTCAGAGATTCCTATAACACGTTAGAATAATAAGAACGTCATATAGCGCCAAGTAGCATCATTTAAGCACAACAGTATCGCTTAGCATCGCATGGTACCAGTAATTTAGTATTTTCAAGCATAGGACTTGTAAGTAACATGATACCGTCTAACATGCACATAACAAGCAACTCACAGAACGAAAACATATGCAACTGTCATTCCTGGAACCTGTAGGTTATGGACCTATACGCCTCCGCTGCGCCACTCTAATCGAACCTATAAGGCCAAGGATATGTGAATGCAGGTGTTTAGGGTCACCCCAACATGTATTTAAATATGTGTGTATGCAATTAATCAGTTATGACATGGGGTCAAGGAATTTCACGGAATGCAATTAACAACTCAGATGTCACACCATGCTGTGCATTACAAAAGTTAAATCACTTAGTTAATTCAGCCACGTGCTTATTCAAACTCAAACCAAGCAAACCCCAACAAGGTGTGACAATTCATTTGTAAACCTTAAGAGTCACGCATTCAAGTATGATCATGGGTATGTTAGCATGCGATATGATTATGCATAGAACACACAAGGCAAGAAAATGCCAATGCAACTTCTATGTGTAACACCCCTAACCTCTAGGGTCAGGAAGCATTACGTTTTCTTAACTTCTTACGCAAATTTTTGGGGTGAAACGGACAGAGTTTCCCCTCAAAACTGACCGTTTTCAGGCTAAAAGCCTTACGATAAGTCCCTGTAATCAATGAAAGCGCAAAACATTAAAATAAACTCAACGGCCACACGTCGGAGTTCATAACTCAACGAGCCAACCGCTCGGAGTACACCAAACAGAGTAGCTCATTAATAAAGGAAAAGCAAAAGATACAACTCAACGGTTCACACAACCGGAGTATTGGGGTTTACATCCTAAAACATGACTAACTTTAACCAAGAAGACATATGATTATTTAGATGGTTGGCTCATACGGCCATACAGAGCGACCTTTATACCATATGCATTATATGAGCTAGAATAATTGTTTACAAACGTTTATAAACTAAGAATACTGTACATGACTTCATTAAAAATGTAAGTAGGCATACATGACTCTTTTTCAAGCAAGGGTAAACTTCAACTCTGCAGAAGAGGCTTGACTCTCACCTGTTACAAAGAAAACCTGGGGAAAAGGGGAAAGAGTAGTGGGATGAGCAACCACACGCTCAGTGAGTGTCCCCCAACCCCCTTAAAACCAAAATCGTTGCAGGCAGTAATATCTTTAGTAGTCATATATCACGTATTCATACTTTACTATCATATTAGGCATCCATAAAATGATTATGGAAGGATCGCTGAACATAAACTTCACCTTAACCACTCAAACATATTTCTAGGTCCCTCAATGACTAAGTTCCTTTAATAACAAGCAGTTAAGCACATAAGCAAGCATCGAGGGTTAAGCATAGGGATCTTTCTTTTTATAACATAACTTCTTAGCATTCCATTTAAACTACACATGAGCCATCATTCATATGATGTGCACATAAGGTTATCTCTTTTCATAGTCACACTTTTCTTGGCATTTCATTCATATAATATGCATAAGGCACACATAAACACGTATCAAGCATTTATATATTATTAATCATCATATTAAGCTACATGACACCCTCGTAGGCTATTCACATATCAACGTTCATTCTTTTGGGAGAGATGCCTTCGTTCATGGAACTTTTAATGCACTATAACTTTCTTTCTCAATTCATGCACTTTGAATCAGACAGGTTTGATATAGATAAGGATGAGGCCACATGATATTAGAATCCACATTCAACCATGCTTAAGAATCATTTCGTAAAGCACCCATTGAAAACTTTTTTCTTTCATTGAAAACATTTTTCTCGACCTGTTGAGGCTCTTAATCTTTTACAAGAGGTTTCATTTCGTATTGGTCGTACAACGACCCTTATAAGCTTTTCATAGTTTATTCCATATGGCCTCTTAGGGCCCATAAAAAGAACTTCCTTTCCTTTTTAATCGTTTAAAATGACAAAGGCCAATTACTTTTCCTAACTTAGTACGAAAATACTTCTGGCATAAGATCATTCAGGTGCTCATTGGGTGAGATCTATTCTCAACCCCATAGTGACACCTATCGCTCACACTAAAGCTCTTACTCCCGGGATGGCTACATCTAACATATCGGACCATTACATCAACCATCGTCAGGGCCTCTAGGGTTTCCGGACCTTCCCCTAGGTTAACATCGTTCATTTTATATTGTCCGAATCACATTATCTTAGCCACTTTAAAGCGTATGGGCCATAACAGCTAATAATTTTGTTGTCCCTTTTGGTAAAATCGTTTAACATACAACTCACACCATTTCTAAAACATTTTAGGGATTCCTCCCAGACATTGTTTGAGTAGCTAAAGTAGGCCATTGTTCGCTACTAGACATGGCTATTATTCATTTAAAACACGTGAAAAGTCCTTTGCCAAAACATCACCTTTACACACACATGTTACATCTTAAATAAACAAGGGAAAGGGGATACACATATCACATTTAAACACTTTGTAATCATTTCAACACAATGAGCCACACATGGCCTCGCAATCCATACGATTGCGGTCAATTCACAACCCGAACTCCCTCCTCACAAGCACCGTACCACAAGGACCTCGATCCACTCATAGTCCTTCCTCAAACCATCCAACTACCATCTCGGTTTTATATTTTACTAATCCTATCATATTCTCAAGCTAGCTTATAAGGAGATAGGGTTTAGGTACTCACCTGGTAAGCATCACCACTCAGCGGTGGGTTATAGCAAGCATACGAACGCATACGCATCATTATAATCACATATAAACCATAACATCTCATTTAACAATTAGCAGGCCATTACGCGGTAGCTAAGCATACAAGCATACGAACACATACGTACCATCATATTCATGTATAAACCATAGCACTTTATCTAGCAAGTCAAACACAATTGGGTTTTAAACATTTATTCTTTATTTCGGAGTTAGTGAGCCGTTATAGGGTAGTTAAGCGCATAAGTGACCATAGAGTGGCTAAACATTTATATATGTCGATTTTAAACTCGTACGATGCAATTCGAAGTTCACAAATGGTCATGGAGCGACTAAACATTCATATGCATTGATTTTACACACGTACGATTCAGTTCGAAGTTAGTTTCTAGGCATGACTCGACTTAAAGCTTTAAGTTTGAATTATCTAGTTAAGTTCGAACCTCAGCTAAGCTTTTATTGATTCATTTCGATGTTAAACATATATTGATTCGAATCGAAGCTAAGCATACACAATTCATTTTGAATTAATATTTCAGGCATAATTTACATATATTGATTCGAATCGAAGCTAATCATACATAATTCATTTTGAATTAATATTTCAGGCATAATCTACGTCAATTAATTCGAATTGAAGCTAAACATATATGAACCACTTCGAATTAACATTTCAGGTATAATTAACATTACAGGCGGCGGTCGACGGTGGCGACAGGCGGCGGTCGGCGGTGGCGCCAGACGGTGACCGTGGTCCCAGAGAGAGAGAGAGCGAGCGAGCTTGGGGGGGAGAGAGAGGGCGAGCGAGTAGAGAGAGAGAGGGGTGTCGGGGGTCTCGGGCCTCAGGCACCTGATTTCCCCCCCTTTTTCTAATTTCCTTTTTCTTTTGTTTTTTTTTTTTTTGTCCTCAATTAACACAGTTCAGCTAGGTTCTAGTCCCATACTCGTTAACGGTTAGACTAAACTCGAGTTGAAACGACCTGCAACTACCAATTCAATTTAAACTTTGGGAATCGATAAGTAAAATGAAAACGATTTTAAAAAAAACTCGGGTTAGCATCGATTCAATAAACTTATAAATAAGTGACGTCAATAATAACATAAATCATTTAGTCGTTCTTTTTAATGAGATTAATCGTTAAAAACTCACACAATTGACTCAATACTCTTATCGAAAAATAATTCAAACGCAGATTTGTAAATTCAGCAACTGAAACAGTTAGTACTAGTAGACTGAAGGTACGGCTCTTACACTCTTCCCCCCTTAAAAGAATTTCGTCCTCGAAATTCTAAATCGAAGATCAGTCTTTCCTAGAACGCATGCACACAACTAGGATTTAAGCGGTAGGCTTTTAAAAGGTTTCATTTTGCAGACACTACTTCTTTAAATCGAAAGAAAATGGCTTATGGTATCGAGTCTCCTCCTCGCCAATCCTCTTCAAGCATCTACTCACTTTATTTAGGCGTCGAGGGCAAATCGCATTGAAGAAGGGCAAATGAGTTGGCATGGAAACCATATGGAGTTTGTTTTGAAAATGAAACATAGATTTTTGATAATCTAGACTCAGTTTGCATGGTAGGCAACAACTCTATGCATATGCACTTACAAGTGGACATTTAAAGGTGTGCCAACCGGGACGATGACATCTCAAGCTTATATATGGTAGTGTCATTCTAAAACATGAATTCAGTCACTTTTTAGATCACGATGATTATCATGGAAACTTCTACAACACATTGGGAATAATAAGAGTGTCACGTAGCACCACATAGCATTACTCGAGCATAATAGCATTGCATGGCATCAGCATTTCAGCATTCTCAAGTCTACGAATTGGAGGTAACATGCAACCGGCTAATATACATTTAGCAAGCAATTCACAATATGAAAGCGTATATGATTGACATTCCTATATTCTTACATCAATTCCAGCTAACTTATGGGTCTTACATTCATGGTAACTTAGATAGGACATATCAAGGTCGTATGAAGGGGTTAACTAAGGAGCACTAAAATCAAAAATCACGAATCAATATAAACTAGCGTATCATGTCGATAAGAATAACTTTGAGATGGAAATGCTAAAGCATAATATAAGTCGATAGTTTTGATGGTGGGGAGTCTTTCTCTAAGGTCTCTACTTGGAACTGATTGTCTCTTGAGTCATAAATTCATACAAATGAAGAGTTATGCTCATCCAATAGCTTTAATGCTTGATTTATTGCAAGAATATATGAGTGCAGGCTTCTAAGGTCATCTCTACATGCTCTAGATATGTGTGTATGCAGTTATTTAGATATAATATGGAATCATAGAATTTGCGGAATGTAGATACAAAACTTACACCATTGGCTAATCAAGCCACTTGCCAAGCCAATTTAAGTCAAGCAAATACCAAGATACACATTTACTAAGCCAATCATCCACAGGATTCTCGAAAATTGCACATGATGACATGATCCCGAGTATTCTACCATGCTACTTTCTTAAACATGAGATATATATGTCTATGAACGTGATTCATGTAAATGCAGCTCTATTGTCATTTAGTCATGCATTATATACATCGAGTTCGACCAATCCAACTATAACACGAGAGAACAGTATTGATGGGCTGTAAATGATGATCCAAGAGTCATGGTGTGAAACTAACTACACAAATCAAATCGTTCTAACTAATACAGTCACATGTTCAATCGAATTCAAGCCAAGCAATTACAAAACCTCACTTTGTTAGCATTTGATCACAAGCACATCGATGGCCTATTAGGTACGCGTTAAGGTTTTATGAGGTACATCTATTCTACAGGTAATCATAGGAGTCCTACTGCTTATGTCACTCACCTTGGTAGGGATTGTTTACTACGTACAATTCCAAAGTCTACCAGGTTCTTTCTCTCTTATGCTTTCTAGGTATATCAGGGTTCATTCGGGCCAAAACATTGTCGCCCCATTCACGAATGACAATCCATATAATAATAAAAAAAAGAATAAGTAATGCATGGTTTAGACAATAATGGCAAAGAAGGGGAACAGTAGGCGCACTACGTAATGGTTCACACGGTCCTACCATTAGTACATAGTCTTCAAGCATACATATAGAAAGTAACCCCTAATATACTTAGGGAATTCGGAATTCAAAAGAAAAGAGGGAAGACATCATTTAGTAGGATTACCAATTGTAGCAATCGATCTCGATACGTATGGTACAATGGCATGTACTTGGAAACCTAAGCTCGTTCATCATAGCTAAAGAGTGTAAAGTAAATCTTGACTCGATAACGAAAAGATATTAACATTTCGAAACTTCGAATTTCAAAGGTGAAAATAGCCGATCTGTTTTGAACTCCTTCTCTACCATCCTTTGAGTACGTCTACTCACTCCATTATGGGGCCCGAGGAGCAAATCGTACTTTAGGGGCAAAGACGAGCTTAGAAAAGAATTTTCAATCGCTCGACTCTAATTGACGTGCTTTAACTATCGATTGTCTTATCAGAGTGCACAAAGAAAACTCTTATCATTCGAAACAACACTTAGCTCACACGATACAAGTGAATTGGACTCACTTCTTAACACACGACTCACGTACATCCGATTGGCTCAACCGAATCATCTGAAAGTCAATTAATGAAGTCAATTAGCACGTTAGGAACATATCGCACTAATGAAGTACTCACTACGTCACTTGAAGGTGTGAGGAGAGCTATTTGACTCCTATACTAACGCACAATTCGCCACTTTCACTTAATCGACCTACTCGAGCCTCACGTAAGTCGAAAACGGCCATACTATAAAGCACACTTGCACACAAAGTAGGCATATGGCACATAACCACAAAGTGTTCCTAGGCGACTATACGAAATGCAAGACTCAGGTCACGGCCTATGGTCGCAGGACCTTTGCTCTGATACCATTAATGTAACACCCCCAACCTCTAGGATCAGGAAGCGTTATGTTTTCTTAACTTCTTACGCAAATTTTTGGGACGAAACGGACAGAGTTTCCTCTAAAAACTGACCGTTTCCAGGCTAAAAGCCTCACAATAAGTCCTTATAATCAACGGAAGCGCAAAACATTAAAAGAAACTCAACGGCCACACGCCGGAGTTCATAACTCAACGAGCCACCCGCTCAGAGTACACCAAATAGAGTAGTTCATTAATAAAGTAAAAGCGAAAGATACAACTCAACGGTTCACACAATCGGAGTATTGGGGTTTACATCCTCAAACAGAACTATCTTTAATCAAGAAGACATATAACTATTTAGATGGTTGGCTCATACGGCCATATAGAGCGACCTTTATACCATATGCATTACATGAACTAGAATAATTGTTTACAAACGTCTATAAACTAAGAATACTGTACATGACTTCATTAAGAATGTAAGTAGGCACACATGACTCTTTTTCAATCAAGGGTAAACTTCAACTCTGCATAAGAGGCTTGACTCTCACCTGTCACAAAGAAAACCTGGGGAGAAGGGGAAAGAGTAGTGGGATGAGCAACCACACACTCAGTGAGTGTCCCCCAACCCCCTTAAAACCAAAACCGTTGCAGGCAGTAATATCTTTAATAGTCACATATCACGTATTCATACTTTACTATCATATTAGGCATCCATAAAACCCTTATGGAAGGATCGCTGAACATAAACTTCATCTTAACCACTCAAACATATTTCTAGGTCCCTCAATGACTAAGTTCCTATAATAACAAGCAATTAAGCACATAAGCAAGCATCGAGGGTTAAGCATAGGGATCTTTCTTCTTATAACATAACTTCTTAGCATTCCATTTAAACTACACACGAACCATCATTCATATGATGTGCACATAAGGTTACCTCTTTTCATAATCACACTTTTCTTGGCATTTCATTCATATAATATACATAAGGCACACATAAACACGTATCAAGCATTTATACATTATTAATCATCATATTAAGCTACATGACACCCTCGTAGGCGATTCACATATCAACGTTCATTCTTTTGGGAGAGATGCCTTCATTCATGGAACTTTTAACACGCTATAACTTTCTTTCTCAATTCATGCACTTTGAATCAGACAGGTTTGATATCGATAAGGATGAGGCCACATGATATTAGAATCCACATTCAACCATGCTTAAGAATCATTCCGTAAAGCACCCATTAAAAACTTTCTTTCTTTCATTGAAAACTTTCTTTCATTGAAAACATTTTTCTCGACCTCTTGAGGCTCTTAATCTTTTAAAAGAGGTTTCATTTCGTATTGGTCGTACAACGACCCTTATAAGCTTTTCATAGTTCATTCCATATGGCCTCTTAGGGCCCATAAAAAGAACTTCCTTTCCTTTTTAATCATTTAAAATGGCAAAGGCCAATTGCTTTTCTTAACTTAGTACGAAAATACTTCTGGCATAAGATCATTCAGGTGCTGATTAGGTGAGATCTATTCTCAACCCCATAGTGAGACCTATCGCTCACACTTAAGCTCTTACTCCCGGGATGGCTACATCTAACATATCGGACCATTACATCAACCCTCGTCAGGGCCTCTAGGGTTTCTGAACCTTCCCCTAGGTTAACATCGTTCATTTCATATTGTCCGAAGCACATTATCTTAGCCACTTTAAAGCGTATGGGCCATAACGGCTAATAATTTTGTTGTGCCTTTTGGTAAAATCGTTTAACATGTAACTCACACCATTTCTAAAACGTTTTAGGGATTCCTCCCAAACATTGTTTGAGTAGCTAAAGTAGGCCATTGCTCGCTACTAGACATGGCTATTATTCATTTAAAACACGTGAAAAGTCCTTTGCCAAAACATCACCTTTACACACACATGTTACATCTTAAATATGCAAGGGAAAGGGGATACACATATCACATTTAAACACTTCGTAATCATTTCAACACAATGAGCCATACATGGCCTCGCAATCCACACGATTGCGGTCAATTCACAACCCGAACTCCCTCCTCACAAGCACCGTAGCACAAGGACCTCGAACCACTCATAGTTCTTCCTCAAACCATCCAACTACCATATCGGTTTTATATTTTCCTAATCCTATCATATTCTCAAGCTAGCTTAAAAGGAGATAGCGTTTAGGTACTCACCTGGTAAGGATCACCCCTCAGTGGTGGGTTATAGCAAGCATACGAACGCATACGCATCATTATAATTACATATAAGCAATAACATCTCATTTAACAATTAGCAGGCCATTACGGGTTAGCTAAGCATACAAGCATACGAACACATACGTACCATCATATTCATGTATAAACCATAGCACTTTATCTAGCAAGTCAAACACGATTGGGTTTTAAACATTTATTCTTTATTTCGGAGTTAGTGAGCCGTTATGGGGTAGTTAAGCGCATAAGTGACCATACAGTGGCTAAACATTTATATATGTCGATTTTAAACTCGTACGATGCAATTCGAAGTTCACAAATGGTCATGAAGCGACTAAACATTCATACGCATTGATTTTGCACACGTACGATTCAATTCGAAGTTAGTTTCTAGGCATGATTCGACTTAAAGCTTTAAGCTTGAATTATCTAGTTAAGTACGAACCTCAGCTAAACTTTTATTGATTCATTTCGATGTTAAACATATATTGATTCGAATCGAAGCTAAGCGTACACAATTCATTTCGAATTAATATTTCAGGCATAATTTACATATATTGATTCGAATCGAAGCTAAGCATACATAATTCATTTCGAATTAATATTTTAGCCATAATCTACGTTAATTAATTCGAATTGAAGCTAAACATACATAAACCACTTTGAATTAACATTTCAGGTATAATTTACGTCAATTGATTCGAATGGAAGTTAAACATATGTAAATCACTTCGAATTAAATCTTCAGGCATGGGTTAACTAAATAGATTCGAATCAAAGCTAAACACGCATAATTCACTTCGAATTAAATCTTCAGGCATGAATTAACTAAATTCACTTGAATCGATTCTAAACATACATAATCCATTTCGAACTAACTTTTCAGGCATGTATGAACTTAACATATTCGAATCGATTCTAAACATATATAATCCATTTCGAACTAACTTTTCAAGCATGTATAAACTTAACATATTCGAATCGATTCTAAACATGCATAGCTTCTCATCATATAATCCAGGGAATTAACTAAACCTAAGCTGACATAAATCATCGTTTAGGTTAAAACGTTTCGAAATTAATACTAATTTAGGAGGCGAGGAACACCCACCTGAAATTGCTTAATTTCCCACTTAATTGGCAGCAACTCACGCCCTAATCCCCCTGAACTCGAACCCCAGCTCAGCTACTCACTAAACTCGAAACCCTAGCTTCGACTGAGTGGCGACTGTGGCTGATTTGGGCCGGAATTTGACTCCCAATTTATAGAGGAGGTCGTGAGGGGTGTGGGTTGCCAGATTCCGGCACATGGGTGGTGGTTTACGGGCGGTAGACGCATGGATTTTTGGCTATTTTGGACCGTGCGAGGTGGAGGGCGACGGGCGGTGGTGGTTTGCGGTGATTATCGTGGGCTGAGGGGACCAGGCATCCCTTTCTCTCGCCGGCGATAGGTGGCGGTCGGCGGTGACGCCAGACGACGACCGTGGTCCCAGAGAGAGAGAGAGCGAGCGAGCTTTAGGGAGAGAGAAAGAGGGGTGTTAGGGGTCTCGGGCCTCAGGCACCCGATTTCCCCCCCTTTTTCTAATTTCCTTCTTCTTTTTTTTTTTTGGGTCCTCAATTAACACAGTTCAGCTAGGTTCTGGTCCCATACTCGTTAACGGTTAGACTAAACTCGAGCTGAAACAACCTACAACTACCAATTCAATTTAAACTTTGGGAATCGACTAAGTAAAATGAAAACGATTTTAAAAAAAACTCGGGTTAGCATCGATTCAATAAATTTATAACTAAGTAACGTCAATAATAACATAAATCATATAGTCATTCTTTTCAATGAAATTAATCGTTAAAAACTCACACGATTGACTCAATACTCTTATCGAAAAATAATTCAAACGCAGATTTGTAAATTCAGCAACTAAAACAGTTAGCAGTAGTAGACTGAAGGTGCGGCCCTTACACTATGGTCACAAGATTTCTGGCTAAGTAGATGAATAAATAGCCACTCTAACAAACATAAAAATAGGGGCACTTCAGTTCAGTTCATAAGACAATTAGGCAATTTCCTCACTCCATCCTGTCGATCAACTCAACTAATGTATCTAACTCGATCATATGCATGATCACACTGAAGGATGCACTAATAGCAGGAAATCCAATTACTTAGAACTATATTGACACATACAGCAATGCGTACACCTTGGCATATGGACACTCAAATCATTTAACTATACACAGAAAGTTATGCTCGTAAGGCTAAACCCAGACATTATTATAAAGCACATGTGAGTCTACGGTTGCAACATCACCCAACCAAACAATTAGAAAGGTTTCTAATGGGAAAGCACAACCCTAACTCACTAATCGGAAGACCGTAACTTTCAAGGTCTTTAGGATTTTCAAAAGAAAATAGTTTAACTGCTTCTAGTTCTCTCTCTACCAACCTTTGAGTACATCTGCTCACTCCACTATAGGGTCCGAGGAACAAATTGTACTTTAGGGGCAAAGATGAGCTTAGAGTAAGACTTTTCTAATCATTTGAATTCAGACTATATGAACTTTAAACTTTCGATTAAAATCACTACGGCATATAAGCGAAACAACTTTGATTGTGCTAATATTTATCTCTTTCATGAGAGTAGAAGCTATTCGGCTTATACTCTCGGCAATTCGTTCATTCACTCGGTTAAGGAGCTCACTCAAGCCGCACCTAACTAGCTAGACGTGCTAACGTTCACATAAGGCTCACATTTGTACATACAAGAGGCATATGTAGTCACAAAGTGATCCTAGACTACTACATGAAATGGAAGACTCAGGTCGCGGCCTATGGTCGCAGGACCTTTGCTCTGATACCATCATTGTAACACCCCCAGCCACTAGGGTCAGGAGTGTTATGTTTTTCTTACTTCCTACTTAATTTCTGGGATGAAACGGACAGAGTTTTCCCTAAAAACTGGCCATTTGCATGCTAAAAGCCTTGCAACAATTCCCCTGCAATTAATCAGAAGCGTAAAGAATTCTAAAATAAGCTCAATAGCCACACGCCGGAGTCCACAACTCTATGGGCCACTTACCCGGAGTACACCAACCATAAAATTAATTAATAAAGAAGGAATCCGACATACAACTCAATGAATCACGCATCCGGAGTACTGGGGGTTCACATCCCAAAATACAGCTAACTTTAATCAAGAAGACAGTTAACTATTCAGATGGTTGGCTCACACGGCCATACAGAGCGACTCACAAACAATATGAATTATTTGAGCCAGAAAACTTAGTTTACAACATTTACAAACTACGAATACGTCATATTATATCATTAAACACATGAATCTACTTCTATATGGCACACATGACTCTTTTTCAAGCAAGGGTAAACTCCAGCTCGCGTAAGTAGCTTGACTTCCACCTGTCATAACAAAAGCCTGGGGGAAAAAGGGGAAAGAATAATAGGGTGAGCAACCACACGCTCAGTAAGAATTCCCCTATTCCTTAAAACTAAAACAGATACAGGTAATAATACTAATAATAGTCACATATCATGCATTCATACTTTACTATAATATTAGGCAATCAAGTCCCCAAGGAGGGATTACCACTCATGTACTTTACGTTAGCCACTCAACTCATTGCTAGGCCCTTAATGACCATCCTTCCTTCCCAACTAGCATTCAAGCACATAATCATGTAACACATGAACGAATATTATGCTTTCAAATACATTTGGGAAAAACATAGTGACTCACGTTATATGCTAAGAACTTATAAGTCATGCAAACTTCTTTAAAACTTACAACTTTTCTAAAAACTCATGAGACACCCAAATTGGTAAGAAGAGCTTTGCAAGAAACATTCTTTCTTAAGAAATGCACCATTAAAAACTTAAACGTTCATTACATTGCTAGGATGTAACCAACTACACTTGAAATTCATGTAAATTATATTCATAATACATTCATAAAATATATGCAGGTTACGTGCATTTGAAAGCTTTCTTATTTTCTTAAAAACGCCTTACTTGGCCTCTTAAGGCTCATATTCCTTTTAAAAGAAAGTCCTTTTTTCACTTATTAGAAACTTACTCATAGCATAAAAACATCTTATTGTGCTGGCTAGGGAAGTCAACAATGCCCTTAAGTGAGATCGTCACTCTTCATCTACATTATTCCCAGGGTATACGTACTTAATTTTTGGCCAAAATGCGTCTCAACAGATAAATTCAAACTTCGATATTGTCCTCAGTGGGGCAACAGCTCACATCAGGATAATCATATCCTGAGTCCAGTCCCACTCAAGGTTTTCTTACGTGTCACACATCATAACTTATCTGGGGAACAGCTCACACCAAGATAATTCATATCTTGAGTCTAGTTCCCAGGAACAGCTCACACCAAGATAATTCATATCATGAGTCCAGTTTCTAACATTTTTTTTGGGGGAAATAACTCACGCCATCTTTGCATCCAGTTTCTAGGAACAGCTCATACCAAGATAACTCATATCTTGAGTCCAGTTCCTACCCTCTGGCCAATTGCCTAGCACTTTCTTAGCCTTTAAGATCGTATTTCATATCTCTTTTTTCAAATGCTCACTTTGTTGAAAACTTACTTTTGAGCAAAACGACTATAATCTTTCTAAATGCTTATAACCCATTTCGTTTTCAATTTAAAAACTTCTTATAGACGTACTAACTCATACAACGACTTTAGTTTTAACTTTAAAAGCTTCGTATAAACGTAATACGTCTGTTAACACGTAAATCGACTTCGTAAATGACTTAAAAGCTTCATATAGATGTGATAGGTTTATTAACATGTAAATCAACTTCCTTTGAAATTTAAAAGCTTCTTAAAAGCATAATAAGCTTGTTAAATCGTAAAATAATTTCGTTTCTAACTTAAAAGCTTCGTATAAACGTAACACGACTACTAACCCGTAAAATGACTTCGTTTTTAACTTAAGAAACTTCTTATAGACGTAAAACATTTGCTAGTTTGTAAAACGACTTCATTTCTAACTTAAATGTTTCGCATAAACGTAATACATTTATTAACTCGTAAAACGACTTCCTTTTAGACTTAAAAGTTTCTTACAAAGGCAATAAGTTGGTTAATACTTAAAACGACTTCACTTTACACTTAAAAGTTTCTTATAAACGTAACACGTTTACCAAATCGTAAAACAACTTAGTTTCTAACTCGAATGCTTCGCTTAAACGTAATAAGTTTACTAAATCGTAAAACGACTTCGTTTTTAACTAAAAGGCTTTTTATAAACATAATAAGGTTACCTAATCATAAAACGACTTTGTTTCTAACTTGAAAGCTTCGTATAAGCGTAATAGGGTTGCCAAATCATAAAAACGACTTCGTTTCTAACTAAAAGGCTTCTTATAAATGTAAAATGATTGCTAACTCATAAAAACGGCTTCACTTTTTAGCTTAAAGGCTTCTTTTAAACGTAATACGTTTGCTAAATCATAGATGGAAACTCAATAGAGACTTAAGCAAGCAAAACGCATGCAAATAAGCTAAGCTTCATAATTAGCACCTTAAGGTGCTCTTCTTCGGGTCGTTTAAATCCTTTTAAACTTAAGGAGAAGTCGTATACAAACGAAAGCCTTAAGCATGTTCAAATCCACTTTTAGTTCACTTTTTAAACTTCCTAAACCTATCGACTATTCAGTCAAGTCACTAATTGAGTAGTTCAATGATTTAGGATTTCTTATGGCTACAAACATTTTCATAAACTACCAGACAATTGGTAAGTACTTAGAAGCATTCGAAATCACGAAAACATGCATTTAACAATCTTTCTTAAACATGTCTGCATTTCAAAAACTATTCACTTAATGTCACTTAGCACTTTGAAGGAAAAGGGCATTCACACATAGCACATTCATACACTTTATATCACCATTCTTTAAGCCACATATGGCCTCACAATCCACACAATTACGGCAATTCACAATCCTATCTCCCTCCTCACACAACACCGACCATAAGAGCCTCAAACCACTCAATAGTTTCACCTCAAACCATCCAACTACTAAGCTCGGTTCAATATTGACATGTACAAACCAATAATACATAGAACGATCTTAAATAAGTATGACATTCATGCTTAATAGTCAACTTAGAATTTTAGTGTATACTAAGCTGATACAAATAGAGACTTCAAGCGACATTTACTTTTCAGTTCGCAAACCATTGATCATAGGCATGATATTTCGTTGCAACTCCTACAAATAAACTGTCGACTCACCCAAACGGATTTAGCCATGACCCTTTAAATATTATTTAGTTCATTCCATAATCATTTCAATCACTCGGCTTGCATCCTTAGGCTTCAAGCACAATTTAACTAATAAACTGATAAATTAATCACACTATAACAACATCCTTTTGTTAAGCATTTCTCCAATCTGCTAGGTTAGTAAAATTCAGCATCAATCCGACATGCATTTAACCTAAATCAGTTTCGAACTTATAAATTGTCAATATGAATACTAATTCACCCAACATGATTTCCACGCTCAACTTCAACATATTCTAGCTAATTGCGATAAAAACGTTGAAATTATTAGTAATTTAGGAGGAAAGGAACCCTCACCTTGAACCCAAGTTAGAGGCTCGATTCACGGTTGTGGGCTCGACTTTAGGGGCTCAAATAACTCCACTTTTAGACCTTGCCCAGTGATCAAACGAGCGGCACGCGATTCACACCCAAATTCCCAAAATTCGAACCCTAAAACAAGCCTAAATTCGGTTATCAACTTGATATTGAATTGGGTGTTTGTAGATACGAACTTTCACCCCAATTTATAGAAGATTGAAAGCAACTAGAAGCTAAATTGCATGGCCTTACCTGGGCATGCATTCAAGCTTCAATTCGTCGCTTAAACTGCTTGAAACAAGTTTGGATTCTGCTCCGAATTTCAGCCCAAATTCGCACGAATTGATACTAGCTTGGAGGGTGGTCGAATGGGTGGGGTTTTGCAGTTGTGGGTGGCGGAAATCGGCTGCCCAATTGAGCTTTGGAGCCGCGTTAATGGAGGAGGAGAGGAGAAGTAGAGGACGGCCAGCAGAGAGAGCAAGAGAGAGACTGTCAAGGGGGGTCGCGCATGAGGAAGAAGGAGAGGGGGTTTCGCACAATTTACCAAAATGCCCTCCCTCACTTTATTTTTTTGTCCCAAGCTGAGCTATATTCGATACCGCAAGTCTAATTCGTAACTCGAATTCTAAACCTAAATCGATAATATAATCCTTCATCAACTATTCGTTCCCAAATCTATCTAGGTTCGATTTAATAACATCGAACTACTTCTAAGGTTGATGGCCTCATCGTATTCGGGTTTCTAATCGATTTAGTACTCGTTAATAACCGTTACTAACGCTTATTAAAAAATCATCGAAAGATTTTCAAAACTAATAATAATATTAGTAATAATAATAATTGTGACAATAACATCCTTTTTTAAATAAAATTATTGTTCACATAGGCACATCAACATTAATTTAATTTGCATAATTTATAAAAATACGAATTTTATAACGTAAGGAGGCAATATAATCAGCTTAATGTAATATAACGAACGCGAGCGTAACATTCTTCCCCCCTTTAAAAGAATTTCATCCTCAAAATTCCCAAGCTATGTTCAGTCGTGCCTAAAACGTGCACACATTTGACACGATCTAAACAAATCATACTAAAATCCAAATCTCGATTACAAACAATTTAAACTGGGAAAAAAAAAAAGCACATGGTATCCAGTCTCCTCTTCGCCAATCCTCTTCAAGCATCTACTCACTCTATTTAGGCGCCGAGGGCAAATCGCATTGAATAGGGGCAAATGAGTTGGCATGGACAACCATATTGAGCTTGTTTTGAAAATGAACATAGACTTTCGATTATCTAGACTGAATCCACACAGTAAACAATAACTCTATATACATGTATTGCTACGAATTGAAGTTTAAAAGAAGGAAAATTGGGCAGTTGACTCCTCAAGGTCATATGCTAGTAGTCTCATTCTAAAACATGAATTCAAGTCACCTCTGGGATCACAATGATTAATTCATAGATACCTATAACACGTTTGAATAATAAGAACGTCATATAGCACCAAGTAGCATCATTTAAGCACAACAGTATCGCTTAGCATCGCATGGCACCAGTAATTTAGTATTTTCAAGCATAGGACTTGTAAGTAACATGATATCATCTAACATGCACATAACAAGCAACTCACAGAACGAAAACATATGCAACCGTCATTCCTGGAACCTGTAGGTTATTGACCTATACGCCTCCGCTGCGCCACTCTAATCGAACCTATAAGGTCAAGGATATGGGAATGCAGGTTTTTAGGGTCGCCCCAACATGCATTTAAATATGTGTGTATGCAATTAATCAGTTATGACATGGGGTCAAGGAATTTCACGGAATGCAATTAACAACTCAGATGTCACACCATGCCGTGTATTACAAAAGTTAAATCACTTAGTTAATTTAGCCACGTGCTTATTCAAACTCAAACCAAGCAAACCCCAACAAGGTGCGACAATTCATTTGTAAACCTTAAGAGTCACGCATTCAAGTATGATCATGGGTATGTTAGCATGCGATATGATTATGCATAGAACACACAAGGCAAGCAAATGCCAATGCAACTTCTATGTGTAACACCCCCAACCTCTAGGGTCAGGAAACGTTACGTTTTCTTAACTTCTTACGCAAATTTCTGGGGTGAAACGGACAGAGTTTTCTCTAAAAACTGACCGTTTTCAGGCTAAAAGCCTTACGATAAGTCCCTGTAATCAATGGAAGCACAAAACATTAAAAGAAACTCAACAGCCACACGCCGGAGTTCATAACTCAACGAGCCACCCGCTCGGAGTACACCAAACAGAGTAGTTCATTAATAAAGGAAAAGCGAAAGATACAACTCAATGGTTCACAACATTTACAAACTAGGCATACGTCATATTACATCATTAAACACATGAATCCACTTCTATATGGCGCACATTACTCTTTTTCAAGCAAGGGTAAACTCCAGCTCGCGTAAGTAGCTTGACTTCCACCTGTCATAACAAAAGCCTGGGGGGAAAAAGGGGAAGGAGTAATAGGGTGAGTAACCATACACTCAGTGAGAATTCCCCTACTCCTTAAAACTAAAACAGTTACAGGCAATAATGCTAATAATAGCCACATGTCATGCATTCATACTTTACTATAATATTAGGCAATCAAGTCCCCAAGAAGGGATTACCACTCATGTACTTTACGCTAGTCCCTCAACTCATTCCTAGGCCCTTAATGACCATCCTTCCTTTCTAACTAGCATTCAAGCACATAATCATGTAACACAAGAACAAATATTATGCTTTCAAACACATTTGGGAAAAACATAGTGACTCACGTTATATGCCAATAACTTATAAGTCATGCAAACTTCTTTAAAACTTACAACTTTTCTAAAAACTCATGGGACACCCAAATTGGTAAGAAGAGCTTTGCAAGAAACATTCTTTCTTAAGAAATGCACCATTAAAAACTTAAACGTTCATTGCATTGCTAGGATGTAACCAACTACACTTGAAATTCATGTAAATTATATTTAGAATGCATTCATAAAACATATGCAGGTTACGTGCATTTGCAAGCTTTCTTATTTTCTTAAAAATGCCTTACTTGGCCTCTAAAGGCTCGTATTCCTTTTAAAAGAAAGTCCATTTTTCACTTATTAGAAACTTACTCATAGCATAAAAACATCCTCTTGTGCTGGCTAGGGAGGTCAACACCGCCCTTAAATGAGATCATCACTCTTCATCTACGTTATCTTTGGGGTATACGTACTTAACTTTTGGCCAAAACACATATCAGCAAATAAACTCAAACTTCGATATTGTCCTCTATGGGGCAACAGCTCACACTAGGACAATCATATCCTGAGTCCAGTGCCCCTCAAGGTTTTCTTACGCGTCACACATCATAACTTATCTGGGGAACTGCTCACACCAAGATAATTCATATCTTGAGTCCAGTTCCCAGGAACAGCTCACACCAAGATAATTTATATCTTGAGTCCAGTTCCTAACATTTCTTTAGGGGGAAACAGCTCACGCCATCTTTGCGTCCAGTTTTCAGGAATAGCTTACACTAAGATAACTCATATCTTGAGTCCAGTTCCTACCTTATGGCCAATTGCCTAGCACTTTCTTAGCCTTTAAGATCATATTTCATATCTCTTTTTTCAAATGCTTACTTTATTGAAAACTTACTTTTTAACAAAACGACTATAATCTTTCTAAATGCTTATAGCCCATTTCGTTTTTAATTTAAAAACTTCTTATAGACGTACTAACTCGTAAAACAACTTTAGTTTTAACTTTAAAAGCTTCGTATAAACATAATACGTCTGTTTACATGTAAATCGACTTCATAAATGACTTAAAAGCTCCATATAGACGTCATAGGTTTATTAACATGTAAATCAACTTCCTTTGAAACTTAAAAGCGTAATAAGCTTGTTAAATCATAAAACGATTTCGTTTCTAACTTTAAAGCTTCGTATAAACGTAATACGACTACTACCTCACAAAATGACTCCGTTTTTAACTTAAGAAACTTCTTATAGACGTAAAACGTTTGCTAGTTTGTAAAATGACTTCATTTCTAGCTTAAAAGCTTCGTATAAATGTAATACGTTTATTAACTCGTAAAACGACTTCCTTTTAGACTTAAAAGCTTCTTATAAAGGCAATAAGTTGGTTAATAATTAAAACGACTTCACTTTAAACTTAAAAGTGTCTTATAAATGTAACACGTTTGCCAAATTGTAAAACGACTTAGTTTCTAACTCGAATGCTTCGTATAAACGTAATAAGTTTACTAAATCGTAAAATGACTTCGTTTTTAACTAAAAGGCTTTTTATAAACATAATAAGGTTGCCTAATCATAAAACGACTTTGTTTCTAACTTGAAAGCTTCGTATAAGCGTAATAGGGTTGCCAAATCATAAAAACAACTTCGTTTCTAACTAAAAGGCTTCTTATAAATGTAAAATGATTGCTAACTCATAAAAACGGCTTCACTTTTTAGCTTAAAGGCTTCTTTTAAACGTAATACATTTGCTAAATCATAGATTGAAACTCAACAGAGACTTAAGCAAGCCAAACCCATGCAAATAAGCTAAGCTTCATAATTAGCACCTTAAGGTGCTCTTCTTCGGGTCGTTTAAATCCTTTTAAACTTAAGGAGAAGTCGTATACAAACCAAAGCCTTAAGCATGTTCAAATCCACTTTTAGTTCACTTTTTAAACCTCCTAAACCTATTGACTATTCAGTCGAGTCACTAATTAAGTAGTTCGACAATTTAGGATTTCTTATAGGCTACAAACATTTTTATGAACTACCAGACAATTGGTAAGTACTTAGAAGCATTCGAAATCATGAAAACATGCATTTAACAATCTTTCTTAAACATGTCTGCATTTCGAAAACTATCCACTTAATGTCACTTAGCACGTTGAGGGAAAAGGGGATTCACATATAGCACATTCATACACTTCATATCACCATTCATTAAACCACATATGGCCTCGCAATCCACACGATTATGGCAGTTCACAACCCTATCTCCCTCCTCACATAGCGTCGACCACAAGAGCCTCCGACCACTCAATAGTTCCACCTTAAACCATCCAATTACCAAGCTCAGTTCAATATTGACATGTACAGACCAATAATACATAGAACAATCATAAATAAGTATGACATTCATGCTTAATAGTCAACTTAGAATTTTAGCGTATACTAAGCTGATACAAATAGAGACTTCAAGCGACATTTACTTTCCAGTTCGCAAACCATTGAGCATAGGCAAAATATTTCATTACAACTCCTACAAATAAATTGTCGACGCACCCAAATTGATTTAGCCATGACCCTTTAAACATTATTCAGTTCATTCCATAAGCATTTCAATCACTCGGCTTGCATCCTTAGGCTTCAAGCACAATTTAACTAATAAACTGATAAATTAATCATGCTATGACCATATCCTTTTGTTAAGCATTTCTCCAATCTGCTAGGTTATTAAAATTCAGCATCAATCCGACATGCATTTGACCCAAATCAATTTCGAACTTATAAATTGTCAATATGAATACTAATTCACGCAACATGATTTCCACGCTCAACTTCAACATATTCTAGCTAATTGCGATAAAAACGTTGAAATTATTAGTAATTTAGGAGGAAAGGAACCCTCACCTTGAACCCAAGTTAGAGGCTCGATTCACGGTTGTGGGCTCGACTTTAGGGGCTCAAATAACTCCACTTTCCGACCTTGCCGAGTGGTCAAACGAGCAGCACGCGATTCACACCCAAATTCCCAAAATTCGAACCCTAGATAAGCCTAAATTCGGTTATCAACTTGATATTGAATTGGGTGTTTGTAGATATCAACTTTCACCCCAATTTATAGAAGATTGAAAGCAACTAGAAGCTAAATTGCATGGCCTTACCTGGGCATGCATTCAAGCTTCAATTTGGCGCCTAAACTGCT
>JAKOGI010002487.1:82500-92500 GCA_029747015.1 Carnegiea gigantea
ATACATTTAAGATTCAAAAGCACAATAACTATTGTAGGCTAGGTAACTGATAGCACATCACAAGCAAGAATGACTATCAATGACAACTCCAATTAGTGATTAAATCATTTCAATCTAGAAATGGTGAATGTTTTAAAAGAAGTACGAGACCATAAGCCTAAAATCAAACATAATGACCCAAAGTAGTCATAAGCATATCATGCAAACACATAGATTTGCATAGAGCTAAATAAACGGTTAGGAGCTCACATTTAGGAAATGTGGACTCAGTATCATGTGTTTGAAATGTAGCATGGGACACTCAAGGCTCTATCCAAAGATACAAATTACCGTAGTCCTGTTAACACTCTCAAACTATCAGACACGTAGATGTTATGTACATACAATAATCAAGAGGATTTTACATGGGTTGTAATGGAGCTCAGGGTAACGGAAAGTAGGCGGACAAATGAATTTAGGCAATATGGAGCAAAGTGCCAAGCAGATTAAGGAGAACCCAATAATGCACGTTGTATCTATGAAGCTCACCAATACTCCAAACCCTAACTGCACAATAAAAATACACCTATGAATCAAATTAGGAAATGACATTGACTAAATTCAGCAATATAATTCTCCAAATATATCATATCTCATAGTCCTATATTATTTATCTTTCTTTGTCATTCCCTAGCATTTTCTTCAAAATCAAGGTTAGCTCTGATGAATTTAGTTTCGATTTCCTTACATAGATTATTAAACATTGCAGCTGGTGCTTCCATCATTCTTAATGCTTTATACCGTCCTTATTTAATGAATCATACCAGCCACCTACAGCGCTAGAAAAACTATGTTCGATATAGTTTGGGAAATTTGCAACAGTCCATGTACTATTTAGGTTTAGGACACTATTCATTCGTCTTTTCCAATGTTCAAATATTTCTTCTCTATTACGAGCATTGTTTTTTAAAATATATCATGTTTGGGTACTTGGGGTAAGGCCAATCTCTTCAAAGGTCGTGGTTTTCCTTGAGATAAACTCGAAGGAGAAGTTAGTTATACGTCCCACAAGAACGTACTTAGGTCTTATAAAATGGGTATTTCTTCTAAAAGGTTCACCAAATTCCTTAGGTTTACGAACTACATTGTTAACTAGGTTGGACTCAATGTCATCTATGTTAAGTTCTCCTCCAATCTCATTAATTTCATTGTCAAATACCATTTTATCATTTTTTGATCCAGTTTTCTCCTAATTTCTTCTAAACGTACTACATTAAGATCCTTTAATTTAATTAGTTCATATGCTAATATCTTTCTTCTTCTAACTAGATATTATTCATCTCTTCATTATCATCATATAATACATCTTGCTTATTAACTATTGCGCCCATGATTTTGTTTAATTCTTCCAGATTTTGTTCTCTATCAAACATATTTTGTAATTGTTTAAGATTATACAGGTTATACTCCATGATATTCTTCTTTCTCTGCCTTCTTAGATTATTTTTTAGTTTACTTTTCTCCTACTTTTTGGATTTTTATATCATGCAAAGGAAATAGATTTTTGTTTTTTGAGTTTTAGAAAGGATATCTATGCTGAGGAGTACTAAATATTTAAAGTAGATTTCCACCATGTCTAATTTTGTTAACTAAAGAAAGATGGATTACAGAGAATTGCTTCTTAATCTCGTTAACTTCAATTATATTTTTTGCTAATTGAGCTTTTAATTCTAAAACTATATCAGTAATATAGTTCAATGGAAGTGCTACTGAAGTGGTTCCTCTTGATGAGTGAATAATATGTTAATAATTAGGAGTAGGGCAAGTTGGTAATGATTCAAACACTAAACATAATTAATTAGTTTAATTAACTATTAATTAACTTAATTATCTTAATTATTTTTGGTCACGTGGCTCTAATGCTAGTTAAAAGAGGGCTTCGAGTAGTACAAATGAGTAAAATATTACATATACAAAATTGAATTTTCCGAAAGTAAATTTTTAAGGGTTGTGGTTAAAAATAAAAATTTTAAAAACTTAGGGTACTTTTTGCGATTTCAAAAGTCAAACTTGGTCACTTTTGGTTCCAGAAAATATTTGCCCAAACTTGGATGGACCTCAAAATATTTTTCCAAAATTGTCGAGTCAGAAACATATTAACCTATATCTCAATGGTCTGTGATGTAATTTACTTATCTTTCTAGGTACAACTTATCCACCTGAGACCATTAAATAAGAAAATTCTAAATAACTGTTAATAATCCAATTTTATAGTGACACCTCAAAAGCATACATACATAAATGTAATGACAGCCTATGAAATTACCCAAAACGTTACAACATCTAGATTAATATATTGTACGCATTTTCTAATATGAGTTGAGTTGAAGCATATATCATACTCACAACATCGCAAATATTATTTGCCAATTACATTGTAATAATCCACATCATTAATCATGCATGGTCAAAAAAATAAGAAGATGAAATCGTGCTTCAAAATGAAAGTAAACCTATGTACTACCAATCACATTTCCCAGTAAACTTCCACTTACTGTCAGCCTTGCAACTTCCTTAGCAAATATTCACTTTAATATCTACATCTTCTAGGTTTAACTAATGATAAGAGCTATGCAGCCCCATCACTATAGTAAAGTCAAAAAGGAGCAATTGAAGAATCACCTCAATGTGATGTGATTACATGCTTGACATATGCCTCAATCTCGAGGCACATTGGCCATAAAGATTAAAGATCACTACATCGTGTTTGCACAATTGGTTAAATGCTATCTATGTGGTCAATTGATACCAAGTAACTTACAAGATCATTGGATAATTGACATCCTAGAGCTTTAAAGAGTTTAACTACCTGGAATCTTATTGTCAAGGACCTTAATAGCTTGTTTGAAACAGACCCTTGTCAGATTTATAAAATTGGCACAAATTGAAATAACCTTAAAATGAATTTTACGACACTCTATTTAATTTTCGAAATTTGGAATTTGTGTATCTATTGGGTCAATTTAGAAATATTCATAAATATGCAATTCTATGATAAGGAGACACATCATAAATTTTGGTACAAAATTTGTTCATCATATGTTTGAATGTTTGCTATGAATTATATTCATCAGTAGGTTGTAAGTTACTAGATTATAATTTAATTAAGTAGGTTATATTGGCAATTATTTAATTACACAATAGTTAAGAAGTAAGATTAACTTTGTGTGTTTTTTATGATACAATAATTGATAGCATTTAGGATGTTAGTGAGAAATATATCCCAGATCAAGTAAAGGCCAAAAGCACTTTTTTTGAAATTTCTTGAAGGAGATAACTACAGTAAACCATACAAGAATTCAAAAAAGTTACCATCAAAGCTTGAAAAAGTGGTTTCTACCTTAGCCAATGAGGAATGTAATGGCTAACACATTAAATGAAGGCAAAGAACCCCTCTCTACGATATAAGACACAAGGGACTGACTGAGTAGATATCGAAAAAGTCTGTGTATGTCAAGACCCTCGAAAGAGATGGTAGCTATTACAGAGAAGCATCCAACGAGCCATTCTAAAGCATTTAATGGCTATAGCTTCATCATCCTCCGACGGTCTCATTCTCACTATTTATATTTATGGAGACCTTATTGAAGATAAAGAGTGTGAAACAAAGATTATGAAACACATAGAACTTAACTCACATCTTAAGTGTTACTGTACTCTGAATTGACAAACTTCAAATCTTGATAATCTTTGTATGCACATTTGAGATCCTTGTGAGGTAAAACAGTTGTGAGAATCCTATTTGTAAGCAAGATGGTTGACTCGGAATGTTATCTCCAGAACATAGGAGAAATTGATTCAGTAAAGGTGTTTAATGGTGTGTTGTAGTCAAGGTGCTTGGATGGACGCTTGTAAATTATGTAAATCTTGGTGCATATTAATACAAATGGTTAAATCCTGTGGAAAGATCCTTAGACGAGGACATACCATAGTTGGAGAGAAAAACCTCATGAACAAACTCCATGTGCTTTACTTTTAGCTTTACTCTCTTACTACTGAATTTCCTTGATTTGTTTGCTCAGTGTCATTGAGTTTATTATTTAGCATCGTTAAGTTTCCTATTATACTTTTATATTATGCTATTAAGTTTTTATTTGAGAAGACTTGTGGTCCCTCTATTTACCCCAAACTAGGGTGACTAAGCTTACTTGGATAGATGATTAGTATCAAAGTTAGTCTCACCTCTTGTGAACTAACTGTTTAGTGAGTGAAGACCTTTATTCTAAATGGCTAAGATTAGTCAAGGTAGGTCTTTGTCTAGACCTCCTTTATTTCCTGGATCTAACTTTGCTCATTGGGAGAGACTTATAAGCATTTTGCTTATGGATCAAGAGTATGAGCTATGAAACTTAGTGTCAAGGGCTCTAACACAAATCATGCACACAGTTGGCACTGAATAGCTAGAGAAGCCCATTGATCAGTGCACTCTGAAGAGAATTAGATATTATGCAAAAATTACAAGGAACTTAATGCTTTGCATTGTGCTTTAGAAGCTAATGAGTTTAACATAATTTCTACATATGGAACACCAACTTAACTACATAACACTTTACCTACCACATATAAAGGCATAAGTCAAGTAAAACAATCAAAGATAAGCATCTATGTATACTAGTATAAGCTTTTCAAGATGCTTCCAAATGAAGGTGTCAAAGAGATGTACATCAGACTCAGTGACATCGTTAACAAGCTCAAGTCTCTTGGAAGCCAAGATCACAATCATTAAAGAGGTTCAATACCTGAGGACTTTAAAGCTGGAGGATCTAGTTAGAAAACTCCTAACTTATGAGATCCACCTCTAAGAAGAGCAAGAAAAAACCTCTAATATAGGGTTAGCCTTAAAAAGTATAGCAAAGGACTCTAAAGGCCAATGCGACTTAGAATCTGAAGCATCAAAGAATGAAATTTTTTGTCGACCCGAGGCTTCCATAAAGTGCTCAAGTGTAAGAACTCTAGCTTCAAGAAACTTCAAAGAGGATCATCCATAAGAGGTAACAAAGATATAGAATCCTCCTCTCGAAACCTTAAAACTAACATGATTATCTACTATGGTTGTAGCCAATTATGACATATGATGATAGATTACCAGTCCTCAAAAAGGAAAGCCCAAAAGAAGATGTTGAAGAGAAAGGATAAAAAGGCCATGATAATAGCATTGAGCAATAGTGACTCCAGTTATTATAAAGATGAAGAACATGAGGTTACCAACCATTACTTCATGGCAATTGGAAAGAGATCATAACACAAATTTGAAATCTCAGGGCACTGTAAATCAATACTCAAAGAAGCTAAAGTACATTTATCCAGTAGGTAAAATCTCTCTTTTTTAAAACGTCTAGCGATGATTTAAGTGAGATTATTATGCATTTTGTGACTATTGAAGAAGAGTACTTTTCTAAGTTCAAGCCCCTAAATGATAAAATTACCCATTGAAGCATGAAAAGGAATATTTACAAGATGAATGTGCTAATTATACAAAATGTAAATCCTTAAAGGATGAAAACAAACGGTTCTTAGAACTCTATGATAAATTCTATAAGAAGAGGAATGACCTGAAAAAGTTGTTGAACCTCCCCAGGATGAACTGCAAATGTTGAAAACAGAAAATGTGTGTGGTTTCAAACTTAAATCTGCGCGAGAGGCTAAGCTTCATGAGGCCAAACATAAGAATGGAAGGCTCAAGGCCTAATATGAGGATTTTCAAAAATCTCTTTCAAGACATACTTAGGGACAAGAAACCTTGGACACAGATTACTTGGATTCGAAAATGTGTGCTTCAATAGATAAGATCTTGGATATGGTCCTAGTAATAAGAGGAAATTGTAGAAGAACTACTTTACTAAATTGACATCTCCTTATGAAGGTCACAGCAGTTTAAGGCACACTAAAAATGTTTTTTGAAAACACTCTAATTATTTAAGGATAAGGATACTAAAGTTACTCTGGCAAGAGCTAGTGATAGATAAACTTCATATGTCCTACAGATCACACAGCAAGCAACTAAGAATTGTTCAAGTATGAGCACCAAAGGGTAGAAGGCCCTTACACATGGTAACATACGCAGAAACTAATTTCTAGTAATGGGAAGTAGAAAGATCTTATGTTTGTTTTATCAGTATGCTTCAAGTCAAACACTCATATATGATACCTTAATAGCAGATGCTAAAGGCATATGACTAGTGATGCAATACTAGTTTCAGAACTTGAAGAATCAAATCGAAGAAAAATAAGATGTGGAGATAAAAAGTATGGAAAGATCACTAAAGTTAGAAAAGTTAGTCCGTCCAACTCAATTGAAAATGTTTCACTTAGTAAATGGTCTTAAATTCGATTTGCTTAGCATTTCTCAATTATGTGATAAAGGGAACAAGGTTAACTTTAGTTTTGCTCAATGTGATGTTCTAGCTTTGAAATTAGAAATATTACTTTGTCTAGATCTAGAGTGGAAAATGTTTATAATGTTAACTTAGATCACATTAAATCAAAGAATCTTGCATGTTTAAAGATTATTAATGATATGCATGGTTGTGGCGTAAAAGGTTAGGCCATGCTAGCATACAGATTATTGATAACTATGTAAGTATGATCTATCAAAGGTCTTCCCAAGTATAAGTATGATAAGGATTAAGTTTGCAGTGCATGTGTAGAAAGCCTAACAAGTTAGAGCTTATTCTAGCAAATGCAAACTGCATCTACTACAAGGCCTCTTGAGCTGCTGCATATGAATTTTTGTGGTCTTATAAGATTGAGAAGTCTTGGTGGCAAAAGATATGTCTTTATATGAAAATTGATATGCCAATGTGCTCTTGGGTTAAAGTTATGAGCACTACCAATTTTGTTCTCAGTAGATGCTTGATCAAACCTATCCTAAAGAAAACTACAAATGAACTTCGCAAAGGAAAGAAGTCAAAAATTTTCTTGCTTAAAAGCATTTGGTACTAACTGCTTCATTCATTATAATGGAAAAGAAATTTTTGGGAAAGTTGGAATAAGAAGTGATGAAGGTATCTTTGTTGGATACTCCAAAAAAAGTAAAGCATGCAGAGCATACAATAAGAGAACCAAGGTAGTTGAAGAAAGTATTTTTATGGTGGTGTTTGTTGAAAACAGTGATGGAATCATCAGTTTAACTTTATTTCAATATTTTAAACTCACAAACATGTGACAATGATGAGAAGAAAGAGTTCAATCTAATGAAGCTAGAAGTCAGAGTTTACCTCAGGGTACCTTGAACTAATTGGAAGATTCTATTAGGATCTTTGAAATTAAAAACACTAAGAACTCTGAAGCAAGCAAAGAAGTAGTAGAAGAGGCAAGGTAGGAAGCAGGCACTAATTAGAACCTCTATGACCTAAGGAGTGGCTAAAAATTCCTTGCACACCATCCTGTAAACAATATCATATCAGATCTCAACTTAGGTTTAAGGAATTGTTCTTCTCTTAGAAATTTTTGGGCTTTCTCTACTTTGTTTTTCTCATAGAAGCCAAGAGCCCTGAAGAAGCTCTTAAAGATCTTGATTGGACTTTAGTCATACAAGAAGAACTCAACCGATTTGAAAGAAATCGAGTTTGGTCCTTAATCACTCGACCCAAGAACAAAACAGTTATTGGACCTAAATTTGTATTTAGGAACAAGCTAGATGAGCCTGATAATGTGGTCACAAATAAGGCTACACTGGTGGCTAAGGGTTATAATCAAGAAGAAAGAATTAACTATTATAAAGACCAGTTGGAAGGTAAGTCTACTCCTATTTCGTCTATCTTCCCTTGATAGAAGTGAGAAATATCAACCTTTGCCTCTATATAGCTATATTAGAGGGCATCAGAATGCTACTAGCATTTGCATCTTTTATTGAGATCAAGTTATATCAAATGGATATGAAATCTGCATTATAAGTGGATATTTCCAAACAATGGCTTATGTTGAACAAGCCCCTAATTTTACAAATATTGATTGTCTTAATCATGTTTTTAAGTTGCACAAAGCCTTCTATCGATTGAAACAAGGCCCTAGACCATGATATGAGAGACTCAGCAAGTTCTTACTTGAAAATGATTTTAAAAGAGGACTAATTATCGAAACCGTGTTTTTTAAAACAAAGGGAAAAGATTTATTGCTTATGTAAATATATTTTAGTGATATATTATTTGGTGCTACAGTGAATCGTTATGCAAAGAATTCTCTGAATTTATGAATAATGAATTAATTTAAGATGAGTATGATGGGATAGTTGTACTTTTTCCTTGGACTTTAAATCAAGCAATGCCAAAATGGCCTTTTTATCAACTAAAGGAAAATATGTCAAAGGACTTCTAAAGAAATATGAGCTTGATAATCCATAACATGCTGAGATTCCAATGGTTTCAGACTGTAAGCTTGAGTTGGACTCAAAAGGTAAGTGAGTCCCTGAAAAGGGTATATTGAAATATTATTAAATTATTATTATATTTGACTACAGCAGACCAAACATCTGTTTAGTGTTTGCTTAAGTGTATAATGCCAATCAGCCCAAGGAATCACAGCTCAAGGCTGTGAAAAGAATATTCAAGCATCTTGCTGGAACAAAGGACCTCGTTCTGTGGTATCCAATATGGGGTAACCTTGAAATTATAGGATATTTTGTTACAGCTGATAGAAAAAGTACATTTGGTTCATGTAAATTTCTTAAACAATGTCTCATGTCATGGCATTCCAAGATGTAAACTCTAATGACCTTATCCACTGTTGAGGCTGAATATATTGCTGCTAGAGCATGTTGTGCTTAAATTCTATGAATTGGCCAATAACTCAGAGACCTTTGATTGGACTTCAAGAAATTCTTGTTAAATGTGATAATGAGTGAGCTATCAATATTAGTAAGAATCTAATTCAACACACTAAGACCAAGCATATTGAAGTAAGGCATTATTTCATTAGAGATCATGTGAAAAAAGGTGATACTTTTCTAGATTTGATGCCTACTAAAACACACTACATGAATTGACGGGGAGTAATTCTTCTTCTTGATATCTATGGGAAGAAAAATGATTTTTCAAGGCACTTGACTTTGGTAACCCTGAAAATATTAAGATTGTTGAAGTTGAGTCATTTCTTGCACAAACATGGGCATATTCCCATGTTGACATCAATATTACTAAGAATCTAATTCATCACTCTAGGACTAGGCATATTGAAGTAAGGCATCATTTCATCAGAGATCATGTGAAAAAATGCGATATTTTTCTAGATTTTATGCCTCCTAATATGCAAGCATTTGATATCTTTACCAAGCCCCTTGGTGAAGATCAATCCTATTTTATTCGAAGAGAATTGTGAATGATTGACCACATTGCATGAATTGACAGAGTAATTCCTCACAATGTTATCTATGGGAAGAAAAATGATTTTTTAAGGCACTTGAGTTTGATAACTTTAAAAATATTAAGGTAGTTGAAGTTGAGTCGTTTCTTGCACAAACATGATCATGTTCCCATGTTAGCAAAGGCTAATTTATATTCTTTTGTGGACTGAGATCTTTTTTATCAAAAAAATGAAAAAAGGATTCTCAAAAATTGATTTGAAATCTTTTGAAAATTGTGTCAAAAATATCTTTGACAATTTTTGAGTGAATCCCTTCATTTTTTCCCACATCTAGCAAAAGCTTATAGCCTATCAAACCCTTGTATATATCAGCACCTCTCACTTTAGAAACTATCCAAGTCTGTAATGTCTTTATAACCTGCAAACACTAACTTCCTCACTTTCTCAATCAAACTGCCTTAGCTCAGCTTCTCTCTCCTCTTTGAACTTACTAATCCTAACCTAGAAACTCCTTCCTCTCGCTCAACTTCCTGCCATTTTGAAAGCTACAATGTCCTTTAAAGAGTGAATGAGCACTCTATTCGAGTTTGCTTGCAAACACATCACTCAAAGCTCTGATTTACCAACTCATACACCTCCACAATGGCAAAAGAGGCTGCTT
>JAKOGI010002487.1:100000-105635 GCA_029747015.1 Carnegiea gigantea
GTAATATAAGTAGTTGAATCATAAGGAAGCGTCCTTAAGGAAGGATGTATCCCAGTTGAAGCACGAACCTTGTATACAAACTCCACGTGCTTTACTTTCTGCATTACTCTCATACTGCTCAAGTTCCGATCTATTTGATTAGTGTCTTTGGCTTTATTGCTCCGCGTCCTTGAGTTTGCTATCATCTATTATATTATATAATTAAGTTTTAAATTTGGAATATTTATATGATCACCCTATTTACCTCCATCTAGTGTGACTAAGCTTACTTGGGACCAACAACCATTATGAAGCAACTCCAAGATCAAAAAACTTCTCACTCAACAATTAGGTAACTTAACCTCTCAGAATTACGTTACTCCAAATCATGTTAGATTTTCTAGATTTTCTTGAATTAGTCCAACGAGTAGGGATAATTCTAGGAAAAAAATCAAACGTTCTCTTGCCATTTTTCTTACGTCACGATGCCTTTGGTTTACTAATGGCTTTGACATGTCACAATAAACCTTACTCATTATTCTATACCCATGTTTTTGTTTCTTTATTTTCTACTTTCCAAATTTTCACTTAACTCACTTATTCGGAACATGTCGGCCAATGGTAGGACCCATTATCATGTGAAGGAGGTGAAAAAGGAACAAACATGCACTTTTTGGACCAGAAAAAATATATTCGAATCTGCCACATAAATTCATGACAAGATATCAAACAAGAAACATTTAAAGTGGCCTTGTATATCATTTTAAAAAAATTGATCGACTCTATGTCCTTTTGATCCTTTCTGTATCCTAGCTATGTAACTCAAATAATTCGACTTTAAATAAAGTATATCTAAATTTATTTTTTAACATGACCATCCTCTACCCGTGGGAAATATGAATTTTAAAAAAATACCACAGTTTCTAATAGGGCAAAAATACGTGTCTGTCATCAACTTCGATTTTGACATTTGCAATTGCAAGCACAAATTCATTCATATTTTGATTTAGTCAACATAAAATTCAGAAAAAGGAAATATGTTACATATATACTCTCATCATATGTTTCATCATTATCAACATTCGTCAATTTGTTACTTCTATTTAGCATGGCAGAATGCTTCTCACTATGAGCCTTAATTAAACTTTCTTCATGCAATTCCACGGTGTCCTATGCGTGAAGTTTTCACATGCAACGAAGATTGGGATGCTCCACTTTGTCATATACAAAATGAGGTCCAGGCGACCTAATGTGCTATGAAATACTAGATGTAGTAATTAACAAGACCCTAGAACATAGATCACCTACGAAGCACCCTCTAACCTTCACTCCAATGTAGCGATCCAAGACTGGGGTCTACCGGAGTTGACTGCTCTAGATGTTCTTCTTACCACCTTTAATTCCCAGCTCTTTCTAGATCCATATGCTTTGCTTTACGCCACCCACTTATATGGTGTTCTGTGCTGATATCCCAACATCATAATTTCACTTTACTGAACCCACAAGCAGCACACTTTGCTTACTAGCTCCCCAGCTCATTGACATCAAACCTTTCTTCTATGCATCCACCTCAATTCCAAGTTAACCGGCCCAATGATCAACCCAACATAAACATCGGGGGTTAGCTTAAGAATGGACCTCCCAAACTGAAACCACACTAAGAAGCTATTTATATTTCGAGATTGACAAATGCTTTGCTTTACAGCACTCACCAATATGTTGCCCTGGGTTGACATCCTAACATCATAATTTAGCTCTACTGAACCCATAAGAGGCACAGTTTGCTTGCTAGCTCACTCATTGACATCAACATTTTCTTGTATGCATACACCTCAATTCTAAGTAAATCGGCCTAACAACCAATCCAACATAAACACCGGAGTTTGCTTAAGAACAACCACCATGGATCTCCCGAATTGCAGCCACATTAAAAAGCTATTTATATTTCAAAATTGAACATTATAGTTGTATATGCAAACTAATGTTATGATAGCTTTAGGAAGATATTATTATCATTTGCTTTTTATTAATACTGTTAGCTTCTCATTTTATAAAACATAATCTTTTATACTATCATATCATGTGGATGTTAAATAAAGATAATATGAAATCCTCACGTGTGACTTTAAAATTATCAATTATCACTCTTGCTAACCTTGCTTGTTATCTTCTGCTCTATGGGCCTAACTTATATGCCCTAAGTCTGGGCTACTGTTGTGCGTGTTTCGATCCTTCCAGTGAGAGCTTATGGATAGAGACAAAAACATAGCCTACTGTTGTAACACCTCGAATTTTTTTTTGTTAGTCACTAACTTTGACTAATATATGAATGTGTGATTTAAATTTTATGTGTTCTATTTTAGATATACATGTATGTTTTAAGTTAATATTATTATGTTTTGAGGAGTAATTAGAAAGTGTTAGTCATTTAGTAATTTTTGTACTCCCAAAAATAAAAGGAAAAAGGGACATAGAAAAGGGGGACATTTGGGCCCAAAAAAAAAAAAAAACAAAAGGTGGGTAGGAGATTTTTTTTGCCACATGATATTATGAAAGGGGGAGGGGCGCTGTTTTTTTCACACAAAAAACACACACCCAGCTGACGAAATTAGAGAGAGGAGAGGAGAGAGAAAGAGAAGAGAAGAGAAGAAGAAGGACAAGAGGAGAAGAAGAAGGAGGAGGAGGAAGAAGAAGAAGAAGAAGAAGAAGAAGAAGAAGAAGAAGAATTGCGTTTTGGTCGTGATTGCAAACTAAGGTGAGTAAATTGGCATATTTAGTGCAATTACACATTGTTCATACGCATAAATTATGTACTGATCATGTTTGCGATGATTTTAGGCGTTGAAACAGTAAGGTATTGTTATGGGTTATTGTAATTACACGTTGTTCATATGCATAAATTATGTACTGATCATGTTTGCGATGATTTTAGGCGTTAAAACAGTAAGGTATTGTTATGGGTTATTGGAAGCTTGTGAAAATTGTTTGGGTGGAGTTGATTATGTTTATTTAATTTTGTGAAATTGAGATTCTTTGAAAATAAAAATGTGATTCCATGGATTATATGATTTCAATAAGTTATGTTTTGAGGAAAGAGGTTCATGTCTTAACTGAGGCTATTGCAGAGCGTTCTAAAGTTATGGCTATAGAAGCAGTTGTCTTTGTATTTGGAGCTGTGTGGGTCATTGGTTGGCACCTTAAGTTGGTGTTACCCGGTTCACTAATTGACTCCTCAATTTGTGTTATTTGAGAGCTGTGCGGGTCTTTGGTATTTCAGGATACGAATGTGACTCCACAGTTTGTGATTTGAGGGCATCTATGTACTTTAGAGCGTTGGGTGCCTAGTTGGTACTATCTGAATGAGTTGCAGCTGGTCTACCATCGGTTGGAACCATATGAATGAGTTGCAGCTGGGCTGCCAGAATGTATTTGTCACCCTTATGTTGTGATGGTTCTTTGTGTGAGTCATGAGTTGATTTTCCCTAAACTAAAAAGACTTGCATTCAGTCAAGAATATGTGATATGTTATGAAATTGGTTTTGGCTCGGATTTGGACTTTGGATATATTATGAAATTGGTTTTAGCTTGGATTTGGACTTTGGATATGCTATGAAATTGGTTTTGGTTAGGATTTGGACTTGGTTTTGGATTTGAAGAATCATTCAGGATATTTACGAAATTATGACTGATTTGAACCGTATGTGTGATTGATAAATATAAAAATGGCAGCCCGATGCACAAGCATTCCGCATTCACGCAGGGTCCGGAGAAGTGCCGCACTTCAAGGGGAGAATTGTAGGCAGCCCAACCTGACTTTGTCAGTGGATGATTCCACGGCTCGAACCCGTGACCTTTTGGTCACATGGAGACAACCTTACCGTTGCTCCAATGCTCCCCTTCGTGTGATCGATAAATATGTTTAAAGAAATATATTATGTGTTTAAAACACGTATGTGGACTTTTGAATGGAATATGGTTTATGTATGCGTTATGTATGGTTATGGGCAGGTCATTAGCATGATTTAGCAGGCTTTGCTTTCTTTTGGACTTCAATGAAGATTAGGAGCCCAAAGGACATGGTTGGTATGGGACAACCATGGTTAATTTAGTGAATAGACTAATAGCAGAGTTTGTTAAGGAACTTAAGTGAAAACGAGAATCTTTGAAACGTACCTGGTATGGGACAGGCACGACTAAGTTAGTCTAATTGCCTACATTATAACAAATATGTATGTGTGTTTGTGGAGTTCGGGAAACATGTTGGATATGAAAGGTATGAGTTTATTTCGATTTCTAGATCATAAGCATGTTCTCTTATCGCCTTCTGTATGCTATATGAAATGTTTTGTCTATATGTCATAAGATACGTACACTGTGTGATTACGTAATGAACCGGTTAATATGCAAAGTGTAACAACAGGAAAGGTAAGGGTTATTCACTGGGCTCGAGAAGCTCATCACATCATCATTTTTCAGGTTTTGGAAGCAAAAAGGGACCATGCAGCATTAAGAGAGCTACCTAGCTGTGAAATAATTTCGCAGAACTTAGTTAGAAATGCAGACCCCGTTATTTATTTATGTTATCAGTTATGTTTATTAAATATAGGTATGGATGTATTCTGAAATTACATATGTGTAAGAACATTATGGATACGGTTGAAATATGTATGTAATGCATGTTTTAGATTTACCCTCCAGAACTTTAGTTAGATTTCGATAAGAGCTTCCGCTGTTGTCACCTATTAAAAGTTTAATTACGGTTAAGAAGTGTAAATAGCCTTGTGGATGTTCCTAATTGGACATCTACGGCGGTGATGCGCCTGTCCCCCTCGGTGGGGCATTACAGAAGTGGTATCAGAACAATAATCCTACGACCTTTGACCCATAGGGCCTGTGTGCGCATGTGATTGACTATTTGTTTCATGATGTGTGATTATGTGAGCTATGTGTGTTTTATGCGAACATCAAGTTTGTGTGATTTGCATTATGACTCTGTTTGACATGGATGGAACTTGAGATTAGAAACTTGGTGATGCTAAGTTTCGAGGACAAAATATATTTCAAGGGGGAAAGGATGTAACAACCCGAATTGATTTTTTGATAGTTACTAACTTCGACTAATATGCGAATGTGTGATTTAAATTTTATGTGCTTTATGTTAGATACATATGTATGTTTTAAGTTAATATTATTATGTTTTAGGGAGTAATTAGAAAGCATTAGTCATTTAGTAATTTTCGTAATCCCAAAATAAAAGGAAAAAGGGAGATTAAAAAAAGGGGACATTTAGGCCCAAAAAAAATTAAAAAAAGAGGGGGAGGAGAATCTTTTTACTACGTGATATTATGAAAAGGGGGAGGGGCTCCCTTTTTTTCACACAAAAAACACACACCCAGCACAGGAAATCAGAGAGAGGAGAGGAGAGAGAAAGAGAAAGAGAAGAGAAAAAGAAGAAGAGGAGGAGGAGGAGAAGGAGATGGCAGAAGAAGAACAAGAAGAATTGGGTTTTAGTTTTGATTGCAAACTAAGATGAGTAAATTGGTATATTTAGTGTGATTACAGGTTATTCGTATACATAAATTAATAAATATATATATACATATAGATACACACATGTATATACATACATATATATAGATATATATATATATATATA
>JAKOGI010002488.1:0-30000 GCA_029747015.1 Carnegiea gigantea
TATATATATATATATATATATATATATATATATATATATTGTAAGACCCGCTTTCTTTATTTTAAGTTAACCTGACTGTCTTACCTTTTTACGTTATAAAATCGTATTTTTATTAGCTGTACGAGTTAAATTATTACTGATGCGCTTATGTGAACGATAATTTTATTAAAAAGAATTATTATTACTATTATTAATTTTAAAGTTAATTCGTTCCAATTTATGTCGATAGTTAATTTAGTCGTTTCCCAAATGCGATTAGGTTGTTAACCTTGGAATTAGTTTTAAGGTATGTTGAAATCGAGCCTTGACGCATTTGGGATCGAGTAATCGATGAAAGGTCGTATTATCGATTTTGGGTTTAGAATTTAGGATACGAATTAAACTTGCTGTGTTAAGTATTGCGCAAGCTTGAATCAAAAAAAGGGGGAAAGAGAGATGGAGGGGCAATTTGGTTAAACCGCGCGAGCCTCCTTTTCTTCCCCGTGTTTTCGCGACAGCCCGAGCTCCCTCTCTTTTCTCTGCTTCTCCCCTTCTCCTTCTCCCTCCATGCGAACCAGAGAACCACCGGCCTATCCTTCTCCTTCTCCCTCCACCACCCACGTTGCCACCAGGGAGCAGGGAGGGACCATGGTGGTCTATGTGCGCAGGCCACCACACCGCCAACCTCCTTCTCTCTCAATTTCACCGCGAACCAGAGCAACCCAAACGCGCTTCTGGTTGGCCTTGGACGGCGCCCATATGCCAAAATCCAGCCAGACACCCCAAAATCGACCTCCCCCGTAAATTGAGTGGTCGAATTCGACCCAAATCAGCCACAAACGTCACCAAATTTGGGAGCTAGGGTTCGGTTCAAGCAAGGCAACGAACTAGGGTTTCAGGTTCATCAGTTGGGCGTGCATTTGGGACTAATTGGATCGAGGATTGAGCTTTTTCGGCCCTCAAAGTCAAGCCAAAGCCCTAGAATGGGTCCTCTAGCATGGAATCGAGGTGAGGTGGATGTTTCTCGCCTCCTAAGTATTAGTAGTTTCGAAAGAATTTAGCCCTTTAAGTTGTGATGCATGCTAAGTTTAGTTAGTTTATGCCTAAAAATGACTTTGAATCTTTAAATGTTAGTTTAGTTGATTAATACTCAAAGCGGGTTTGAATCGATATATGTTAGTTTAGTTAGTTCATGCCTGAAAACTAGCTTCGAAATGAGTTGTGCATGTTTAGAATCGATTGAAGTGTATTCAGTTAATGCATGCCTGAAAATTAGCTTTGAAATGAGTTACGCATATTTAGAATCGATTCAAGCATATTCAGTTAACACAGGCCAGAAAATTTGACTTGATTAGTAACTTCGATGTAATAAATAAACGCCTTGAATCGTATTATGCTTAAAGGGCTTAATTAGGCTTGAATAGTAAGTTCGATGTAATAAGTGAACGCCTTGAATCTATTATGCTTAAATGGCTTAAGTAGGCTTGAATAGTAACTTCGATGTAATAAACGAACGCCTTGAATTGTATTATGCTTAAATGACTTAATTAGGCTAGGGTAGTAAGTTCGATGTAATAAATGAACTCCTTGAATCGCATTATGCATAAATGGCTTAATTAGGCTTGAAATGTAACTTGGAAACAATGAATGAATGCCTCGGACTGATGCTAATCTCTTTAGTTGAATTATGCTTGTGAAATAGCTTTGGAAATAACATTTGAATGACGAACTGGGCATGTTTACGTCCCTTAACTACAACATATAAATGTAATCGTGTTTCATGCTTTGTTAGTTTAACTTAGCTTACTAAACGTCCGTTTCAAGTTAAGGTCATATGAATGCCTATACATATATGTGTGTGTGTGTGGGGGGCGTTATAACCATTGGTTGCAGCGCGCTGCTAATTGTTAGTTGTTTATTCGATAAGTTAAGCATTGGTAAGTTGCGTAAGTTTATGTATTGCTTTTCAGTATATCATAATGATTAGGATACTAAATTGTGAAATTAAAACCGAGATGGTAGTTGGATGGTTTAAGGTAGAAGTATGACTGGTTCGAGGACCTGTGGTCGGTTGCTATGTGAGGAGGGAGTCTGAGTTGTGATTACCGCAATCGTGTAGATTACGAGGCTATATGCGGCTTATTGTGTTGAAATGATTATGAAGTGCTCGAATGTATTATGTGTGAACCCCTCCCCTTGTATGTTAATAAGATGCATTATGCGTGTGAAGGTGTTGTTTCGAAAAAGGATGTTTCTCATGTTTCAAAACAATAGTAGCCATGACTATTAGTAATCAAAGGCCTATTTTAGCTATATAAACTTCATTTGAGAGTGAACTCGCTTGAACGGGGGAATCCTTAAAGAATTTGATTAAAAAAAAAGTGCGATGTATGAAAAAGGATTTCACTGTGAGAGGCAGCAAAATCATTAGCCGTTATGGCCCATACGCTTTCAATTGGCTAAGATAATGTGCTTCGGATAATATGTTATGAATGATGTTAGCCTAGGGGATAAATCCTGGTACTAGGAGACCCTAGAAGACCCTGATGAGGGTAATGGTCGGATATGTTATATGCATCCGTCCCGAGGGTAATAGCTTAAGCGTGAGCGTGAGGTCTCACTATGGGGTTGAGAATAGATCTCACCTAATCAGCACCCTGTAATGATCTTATGCCAGCTGTATTTTCCTAATAAGCGAAGAAAAACAGTCAGCATTACGCCATTTTAAGTATTTTAGAAAGAAAGTTTTTATGGGCCATTAAGAGGTTAGATAAATGAAATGTGAAAAGTTTATAAGGGTCAGTATGCAACCGATACAAAAGAGATTTCTTTTAAAGAATATGAGCCCCAAGAGGCTAAGGGAAAGTTTTTATGAGCCTCAAGAGGCTAAATGAAATATTTTCAGTAAAAAGAAAGAAAGCTTCCTGTGTATCACATGTGCATATCCCAAGTATAACTTATGAATGAGATGCTAAGTAAGATACGATCATGAAGAAGAAAGCCTTACGATCATATTTCATGCATACCCTGTGAATGAGATTTGAATGAGACTTAAAATTTGTATGTGCCTTATGTATATCATATGAATGAAATGCCAAGAAAAGTATGATTATGAAAATAGATTACCTTATGTGCACATCATATGAATGATGTTTCATGTATAGTTTAAATGGAATGCTAAGAAGTTATGTTATAAAAAGAAAGATCACTATGCTTAGCCCTCGATGCTTGCTTACGTGCTTAACTGCTTGTTAGCAAAGTAACTTAGTCATTGAGGGACCTAGAAATATGTTTGAGTGGTTAAAATGAAATTTATGTTTAGTTTTCCTTCCATAAGGGTTTTATGAACGCCTAATATGAAAGTAAAGTATGAACACATGATATAAGGCTATTAAAGATATTATTGCCTGTAACAGTTTTGGTTTTAAGGGGGTCGGGGGACACTCACTGAGCGTGTGGTTGCTCATCCCACTACTCTTTCCCCCTTTTACCCAGGTTTTCTTTATCATAAGAAGAAGTTAAGTCAGCTACGTCAAGATAGAGTCTATTCTCGCATCCAAGGTGTCATGCGTGCCTACTTACATCTTTAATGAAATCATGTAAAGTATTCTTAGTTTGTAAATGTTTATAAACAATTATTCTAGTTCATGTAGTGCATATGGTATGAAGGTCGCTCTGTATGGCTGTATGAGCCAACCATCTAATTAGTTAGATGTCTTCTTGGTCAAAGTTAGTTACGTTTTGGGATGTAAACCCCAATGCTTCGGTTGTGTGAACCGTTGAGTTGTATCTTTCATTTCTTCCTTATTAATGAACTATTCTGTTTGATGTGCTTTAGGCAAGTGGCTTGTTGAGTTATGAACTCCGACGTGTAGCCGTTGAGCTTCTTTTAAATGTTTTACACTTCTGTTGATTTGCAGGGGTTTATTGTAAGGCTTTAAGCTTGGAAATGGTTAGTTTTTAGGAGAAACTTTGTCCGTTTTGTCTCAGAATTTTAAGTAAGAAGTTAAGAAACTGTTACGCTCCTGGCTTAGGGGCTGCGGGTGTTACATTAATGGTATCAGAGCAAAGGTCCTGCGACCATAGGTTGCGACCTGAGCCTTGCATCTCATATAGTTGCTTAAGAATGCGTTCATGATGGCATGATACATGCCTACCTTGTATGCAAAATGTGAGTTTTATGTGAATGTTGGTGCATTTGCGTAGTTAGAAACGGCTTGAGTGAGCTCATTAATCGAGTAAATGAACGAATTGCTAAGAGTATAAGCTGAATGACTTGTGTTCTAGTAGATGAGCTAAGTGTTAGCTTAATCAAAGTTGTTTTGCTTATATGCCTTGGTGATTTCAATTGACAGTTAAGGAACATACGATTTGAAGTTGAATGATGGGAAAGCCTTAACTCTAAGTTCATCTTTGCCCCTAATGTACAATTTGCTCCTTGGGCCCCATAATAGAGTGAGCAGACGTACTTGAAGGTTGGTAGAGAGAAAGCTAGAAGCAATTAACCATCCTTTTATTAAAAACAAAGAGATTCGAAATAGATAAGCTGTTTTTCATCCTTTGAAACTCAAGATTTTCAGATGTTAATGCCGTTTTGACTGTTGAGCCAAGTTTATCTTACACTAAAGGATTAGCTTTCCGTTAGTGATGATGAGGGAGTTTAGATTAATAAATACGCACCCTTATGTGTATCAAATGTTGCTTGTAAATGTGTATGTGCTAAGATGTGTACGTCGATAGAATCCTTCGTAATGGGCTAGGAAAGGAATGATGGGAAATTAGTTGCTATGATTGATAATCCTGCTAAATAGCACCCTGCTATGGTGAATTTTGAATTCCTTGAGTGAAAATTAGGGGATATTTTTGCACGCATGCTTGAAAAACTAAATGCTAGTGGTAGGATCTCGTTAAACATTGCGTAAGTGTACCTACTATTCCCCTTCTTTGCCGTTGTTGCCTAAACAATGCACTACTTGCTTTCCATTATTTGAATTGCCATTTGGGAATGGGGTAACGATGTTTTGATTGAAATGAACCCTGATAGACCTAAAAAGAACAAGGCAGAAAGAACCTAGCAGACTTTGGAATTCTTACACCACATGCATCACCTCATTGCCTCCCAGCACAACAATCTATGCCTTGCCAACACTTTCTTAAGCACAAGCACCGTGTGTAGAAGCAAGAATGCCTATAGTAGAAATAGAACCTTCCCATCAGTACTAGGAGTTCCTCAGACCTCCACAGTTACCTTTTCCAGACATTGTGTGGCGAAACCTTAATGTAGAGCCATAAGACCAATAACACTGTTGTTCTTGCCCCTGTTAGTTTACTGTTGGCCAACTCCAAACAGTCGGGACAAACCTTGAGGCATAACCCCCACCTTAGGCTTTAAATGAGGGTTACATTCATGTATACTTGCCTATATGCCTTTTCATGAGACCCTAAGAGTACTTATAGATAGGATTGTCGTATGTGGCCATCGACGTGTTTGGGAACATATGCCAACAAAATGAGTTTCTACAATTGCTTGATTTGAATTTGAGTCAACATGGGACTGTATTAGTTAGAGCGATTTGATTTATGTAGTAAGTTTCACAATATGGCTCTTGAAGCATCATTTACAGCCCTTCAATACTGTTTTCTCGTGTTGTAATTGGATTAGTTGAACCCAATGCATGTAATGCGTGACTAGATGACAATAGAGCTTCATTTTCGTGAATCATGTCCATAGATATATGTATCTCATGTGTAAGAAAGTAGCATGGTAGAGCATCCAGGGTCATGTCATCATATATGTGAACACTCATGTCTATCATGCTCGGTCATTAATGCACTATTGGAATTAGGTCATGACTAGTTATGTGTTTTGTGAATAAGTTGTTGCACTAGTTGGTGGTTGCTTGACCTAGGTTGGTTTAGTATATGACTTGGTCATTTAGATAATATAAGTTTTGTAATTCATAGCATGATTTAGCCACTGACTCATTGTTTGCATTCCGTGACTTCTATAATTTCATATTATAGCTAAGTAACTGCATACGGCCATGTTTGAAGCATGATGAGACGACCATAGAAACCTGCATTCATATATTCTTGCCCTTATTTGATTGATCAGAGTAGTGCAGCGGAAGCATATAGGCCCATAAGCCATAGACCCAAGACTTATCGTTTTACTATAGGTTGCAACCTGGGGTTTGCATTTACATATGGTCATATAGGTGCATTCTTGCATGACAATGAATGAGTTTAAGTGTTTTCGACTATCAACGTGGCATACGTGTAGTGCCAAGCTCACAGGAGCTTATATAGTTACTTTGGACTTATTATTAAATAGTCATTGATATGTTTTGTCAACAAATTGTTTAGTAAATGCACTTCATGGTGTTTGCTTAGGTTGAGTTTGGTCAGGCATGTGGCTAAATTAGCTGAACAATTTAACTTATGTGATTTGTCAAACAGTATGATCTCTGAGCCATTGTTTACACTCCACGAATTTTATTATCTTATGGTATAGCTTGAGTGGTTTTATACACATGTATTTAATGCATGATGTAATGACTGTAAGAGGCTGCATTCGCATGTCTTCACCTTTATATATTTCATGTTTTAGGAGGGAAGCATGATAATGTATCCAAGGTCATATTTAAATTCTTTATTCTAAATTTGGTGTGTGAGTTGTATAAAATGACCGTTAGCATGATTGATCCAAGTGTCATGGCATGACATGATCATGCTATCTTGTACTATATGTTACGTGATAAACTTCATAGGGAAATCTTAGAGTGTATTTTGTTTTATTAGCTGACTTGCTTATTGTCATTAGTATCATGGGGTTGTTTTTATTTTGGTTTGCAGTATTGTTATGCTACTGTTCTACATAACAATAGTTTGCGATCTTAGAGACCTACATTTGCGTGAATGTTTGATTGTCCATCTAGTTCATGTGACACGATAATGTGCTAGGGGTGCTTGTGGTCGCATTGGAGTCTATACGTCACTTGATCGTCGAATTGTGAAATATGCATGATCTGGTGTGGGTTGGTTGTGTTACGTTATATATTTGTGATATTCTTATAAGGGTGTAAAAGGGTGTAGATTTATGTCTATGACCATGTCATCTTAGTTGCATGTTCTCAATAAGTAGAGATTTCCATTAGCTAAGCTATTGTGATTATCTCATCTACTTACCATCCTTTCAGCTACACATTCTGACCGAAAATCTTTTGTTTAGTTTATTATAGTTCTAACATGAGACATAAGCTTAGGAGCTCATGAGTAACTCCTCTACTAACTCCCATTTTGCTTGCTGTATTATGCCCTGTAACTCAAATGCTTGAGCAACAGTTTTGAAAATATATGCACACAAATTAAGTACTTAGACGGCTTCTTTCGCCCATGAAAACTACTAGTCCTAGTGGGCAATCTCTACTCGAAACAACGTACTTACAAGTAACATACTGAACCCCCACTGCCCATTAGCATGCATTTTTGGCATGCTATTTTTCTTCCAAGTTCTTTCTTGCTTGCTAATTGATAGCATCATGAATGAAATGTTTAAAAGTTATTCGTGATTGATGTGAAAACATAGAAATGCTGGTCACATATGCTTTTGCTTTACAAAATTGCTTGCTAAATGTATATTAGCCGGTCGCATGTTACTTCCAATTCGTAAACCTGAGAATGCTGATGTTATGTGATGCTATTATGCTCGAGTAATGCTATGTGGTGCTATGTGACGCTGTTATTATTGTCAATATGTTGCAAGAGTCTCTATGATAATCATCATGATCCCAAAAGTAATTGAATTCATGTCTTAGAATGAGACTACCAGTATATAACCTTGAGATGTTATTGTCCCAGTTGCCATACCTTTAGATGTCCACTTATAGGTGCATATGTATAGAGTTGTTGCTTTCCCTGCGAACTGAGTCTAGATTATCGAAAATCTATATTTCATTTTCAAAACAAACTCAATATGGTTGTCCATGTCAACTCATTTGCCCCTCTTCAATGCGATTTGCCCTCAACGCTTAAATAGAGTGAGTAGACGCTGGAAGAGGACTGGCGAGGAGGAGACTGGATACCATAATCCATTTTCTTTCGATTTAAAAGAAGCAGTGTCTGCAAAATGAAACCTTTTGGAAACCGACCGCGTACATCCTAGTTGTCAGCGTACATTCCAGGAAAGACCGAACTTAGATTTAGAATTTCGAGGATGAAATTCTTTAAGGGGGGAAGAATGTAAGACCCGCTTTCTTTATTTTAAGTTAACTTGACTGTCTTACCTTTTCACATTATAAAATCATATTTTTATTAACTATACGAGTTAAATTGTTGCTGATGTGCTTATGTGAATGATAATTTTATTAAAAAGAATTATTATTGCTATTATTAATTTTAAAGCTAATTCGTGCCAATTTATGTCGATACTTAATTTAGTCGTTTCCCAAATGCGATTAGGTTGTTAACCTTAAAATTAGTTTTGAGGTTTATTGAAATCGAGCCTTGACGTATTGGGATCGAGTCATCGATGAAAGGTCATATTATCGAGTTTGGGTTTAGAATTCGGGATACAAATTAAACTAGCAGTGTTAAGTATTGGACAAGCTTGAATTAAAAAAAAAGGAGAAAGAGAGGTGGAGGGGCAATTTGGTCAAATCGCGCGGGCCTCCTTTTCTTCCCCGTGTTTTTGGTACAGCCGGAGCTCCCTGTCCCTTCTCTGCTTCTCCCCTTCTCCTTCTTCCTCCATGCGAACCAGAGAACCACCGGCCTGCCCTTCTCCTTCTCCCTCTACCACCCACGTCACCACTAGGGAGCAGGGAGGGACCACGGTGGTCCCTGTGCGCAGCCTACCGCGCCACCAACCACCACCCCTCTCGATTTCACCGCAAACCAGAGCAATCCAAACATGCTTCTGTCGGCTTTGAACGGTGCCCATATGCCAAAATCCAGCCAGACACCCCAAAATCGACCTCCCCCGTAAATTGAGTGGTCGAATTCGACCCAAATCAGCCACAAACGCCATCAAATTCGGGACCTAGGGTTCGGTTCAAGCAAGGCAATGGACTAGGGTTTCGGGTTCATCAGTTGGGTGTGCATTTGGGACTAATTGGATCAAGGACTGAGGCTTTTCGGCCGTCAAAGTCGAGCCAAAGGCCTCAAAACGGGTCCTCTAGCATGGAATCGAGGTGGCTGTTTCTCGCCTCCTAAGTATTAGTAGTTTCGAAAGCGTTTTAACCCTTTTAGTTGCGATGCATGCTAAGTTTAGTTAGTTTATGCCTGAAAATGACTTTGAATCGTTAAATGTTAGTTTAGTTGATTAATACTCGAAAGTGGCTTTGAATCGCTACATGTTAGTTTAGTTAGTTCACGCCTGAAAACTCGCTTCGAAATGAGTTACGCATGTTTAGAATCGTTTAAAGTGTATTCAGTTAATACATGCCTAAAAATTAGCTTCGAAATGAGTTACGCATATTTAGAATCGATTCAAGCATATTCAGTTAACACATGCCTGAAAATTTGACTTGATTAGTAACTTCGATGTAATAAATAAATGCCTCGAATCGTATTATACTAAAAGGGCTTAATTAGGCTTGAATAGTAACTTCGATGTAATAAGCGAACGCCTTGAATCTATTATGCTTAAATGGCTTAATTAGGCTTGAATAGTAACTTCGATATAATAAACGAATGCCTTGAATCGTATTATGCCTAAATGGCTTAATTAGGCTAGGCTAGTAAGCTCGATGTAATAAATGAATGCCTTGAATCAGATTATGCCTAAATGGCTTAATTAGGCTTGAAATGCAACTTCGAAACAATGAATGAATGCCTCGAATTTATGCTTGTCTATTTAATTAAATTATGCTTATGAAATAGCTTTGGAAATAACATTTGAATGGCGAACTGGGCATGTTTACATCCCTTAACTACAATACATGCATGTAATCATGTTACATGCTTAGTTAATTTAACTTAACTTACTAAACGTCCGTTTCAAGTTAAGGTCATATGAATGCTTATAATAAGAGAGTGTGTGTGTGTGTGTGTGTGTGTGTGTGTGTGTGCGTGTGTAAGGTTATAACCGTTAGTTGCAGTGCACTGCTAATTGTTAGTTGTTTATTCGGTAAGATAAGCATTGGTAAGTTGCGTAAGTTTATGTATCGCTTTTCAGTATATCATAATGATTAGGATACTAGATTGTGAAATTGAAACCGAGATAGTAGTTAGATGGTTTGAAGTAGAACTATGAGTGGTTCGAGGACCTGTGGTCGGTTGCTATGTGAAGAGGAAGTCTGGGTTGTGATTACCGCAATCGCGTGGATTGCAAGGCCGTGTCTGGCTCATTGTGTTGAAATGATTATGAAGTGCTTGAATGTATTATGTGTGAATCCCTCCCCTTTTATGTTAATAAGATGCATTATGTGTGTCAAGGTGTTGTTTTGAAAAAGGATGTTTCTCGTGTTTCAAAACAATAGTACCATGCCTATTACCAATCAACGGCCTATTTTAGCCATACGAACTTCATTTTGGGAGTGAACTCGCTTGAACAGGGGAATCCCTAAAGAATTTGATTAAAAAGAAAGTGCCATATATGAAAAAGGATTTTGCTGTGAGATGGAGCAAAATTATTAGCTGTTATGGCCCATACGCTTTCAATTAGCTAAGATAATGTACTTTGGAGAATATGTTATGAATGATGTTAGCCTAGGGGATAAGTCCTAGTACCAAGAGACCTTAGAAGACCCTGACGAGGGTAATGGTGCGATATGTTACATGTAGCCGTCCGGGGAGTAAGAGTTTAAGCGTGAGCGTTAGGTCTCACTATAGGATTGAGAATAGATCTCACCCAATAGGCACCCTATAATGATCTTATGCCAGATGTATTTTCGTAATAAGCGAAGAAAAGTAGTAGGCATTATGCCATTTTAACTATTTCAGAAAGAAAGTTTTCATGGGCCATTAAGAGGCCAAATGAATAAAATGTGAAAAGTTTATAAGGGTCAGTATGGGACCGATACGAAAGAGATTTCTTTTAAAGAATATGAGCCTCAAGAGGCTAAGAGAGGAGTTTTTATGAGCCTCAAGAGGCTAAATGAAATGTTTTCAGTAAAAAGAAAGAAAGATTCCTTTGTATGACATGTGCATATCCCAAGTATAACTTATGAATGAGATGCTAAGTAAGATACGATTATGAAGAAGAAAGCCTTATGATCGTATTTCATGCATACCCTATGAATGAGATTTGAATGAGACTTGAAATTTATATGTGCCTTATGTATATCATATGAATGAAATGCCATGAAAAGTATGATTATGAAAAGAGATAACCTTATGTGCACATCATATGAATGATGTTTCATGTATTCTTTAAATGGAATGTTAAGAAGTTATATTATAAAAAGAAAGATCCCTATGCTTAGCCCTCGATGCTTGCTTACGTGCTTAACTGCTTGTTAGTAAAGGAACTTAGTCATTGAGGGACCTAGAAATATGTTTGAGTGGTTAAAATGAAGTTTATGTTTAGTGATCCTTCCATAAGGGTTTTATGAATGCCTAATATGATAGCAAAGTATGAATAAATGATATGTGACTATTAAAGATATTATTCCCGGCAATGGTTTTGGTTTTAAGGGGGGCAGGGGACACTCACTGAGCGTGTGGTTGCTCATCCCACTACTCTTTCCCCTTTTCCCCAGGTTTTCTTTATCACAAGAAAAAGTTGAGTCAGCTATGTCAAGATGGAGTCTATTCTCGCTTGTAAGGTGTCATGTGTGCCTACTTACATCTTTAATGAAGTTATGTAAAGTATTCTTAGTTTGTAAATGTTTATAAATAATTATTTTAGTTCATGTAGTGCATATGATATGAAAGTCGCTCTATAAGGTTGTATGAGCTAACCATCTAATTAGTTAGATGTCTTCTTGGTGAAAGTTAGTTATGTTTTGGGATGTAAACCCCAGTACTCCGTTTGTGTGAACCGTTGAGTTGTATCTTTCATTTCTTCTTTATTAATGAACTATTCTGTTTGGTGTACTCCGAACAAGTGGTTCGTTGAGTTAAGAACTCCGGCTTGCAGCCGTTTAGCTTATTTTAAATATTTTACGCTTCCGTTGATTTGCAGAGGTTTATTGTAACGCTTTTAGCCTAGAAACGATAAGTTTTTAGAGAAAACTCTATCCGTTTCGCCCCAAAATTTTAAATAATAAGTTAAGAAAACGTAACACTCCTGGCCTAGGGGCTGGGGGTGTTATATTGATGGTATCAGAGCAAAGGTCCTGCGACCATAGACCGCGACCTGAGTCTTGCATCTCATATAATTGTCTAAGAATGCGTTCACGATGACGTGATACATGCCTGCCTTGTGTGCAAACGTGAGTTTCATCTGAATGCTGGCGCATTTACCTAGTTAGGTGCAGCTTGAGTGAGCTCATCAATCAAGTAAATGAACGAATTGCTAAGAGTATAAGCCGAATGACTTATGTTCTCATAGATGAGCTAAGTGCTAGCCCAATCAAAGTTGTTTTGCTTACATGCCTTGGTGATTTTAATTGAAAGTTAAAGAATATATGATTTGAAGTTGAATAATGGGAAAGCTTTAACTCTAAGCTCATCTTTATCCCTAAAGTACGATTTGCACCTCGGGCCCCATAATGGAGTGAGCAGACATACTCGAAGGTTGGTAGAGAGAAAGTTAGAAGCAGTTAACCATTCTTTTATTAAAAACAAAGAGATTTGAAATAGATAAGCTATTTTTCATCCTTTGAAACTCAAGATTTTCAGATGTTAATGCCGTTTTGACTGTCGAGCCAAGTTTATCTTACACTAAAGGATTAGCTTTCCGTTAGTGGTGATAAGGCAGTTTAGATTCAGAAATACGCGCCCTTATGTGTATCAAATGTTGCTTGTAAATGTGTATGTGCTAAGATGTGTACGTTGATAGAATCCTTCGTAATGGGCTAGGAAAGGAATGATGGGAATGAGTTGCTATGATTGATAATCCTGCTAAATAGTACCCTGCTGTGGTGAATTTTGAATTGCTTGAGTGAAAATTAGGGGATATTTTCGCACGCATGCTTAAAAAACTAAATGCTAGTGGTAGGATCTCGTTAAACATTACATAAGGGTACCTACTGTTCCCCTTCCTTGCTATTGTTGCCTAAACCATGCACTATTTGCTTTCCATTATACGAATTGCCATTCGGGAATGGGGTGATGATGTTTTGGTTGAAATGAACCCTGATAGACCTAAAAAGAACAAGGTAGAAAAAACCTAGTAGACTTTGGAATTGTTACACCATATGCATCACCTCGTTACCTCTCAGGATGACAATCTATGCCTTCCCAACACTTTCTTAAGCACAAGCACCACGTGTGGAAGCAAGAATGCCCATAGTAGAAAATAGAACCTTCCTATCTGTACTAGGAGTTCCTCAGACCTCCACAGTTACCTTTTCAAGACATTGTGTGGCGAAACGTCAATGTAGAGACGTAAGACCAATAAAATCGTTGTTCTTACCCCTGTTAGTTGACTGTTGGCCAACTCCAAACAGTCGGAACAAACCTCGATGCATAACCCCGACCTTAGGCTTTAAATAAGGGTTGCATTCATGTATACTTGCCTAGATGCCTTTTCGTGAGACCATAAGAGTACCTATAGATAGGATTGTTGCATGTGGCCATCGACGTGTTTGAGAAAATATGCCCACAAAATGAGTTTCTACAATTGCTTGATTTGAATTTGAGCCAACGTGGGACTGTCTTAGTTAGAGCAATTTGATTTATGTAGTTAGTTTCACAATATGACCCTTGAAGCATCATTTACATCCCTTCAATACTGTTTTCTCATGTCGTAATTGGATTAGTTGAACCCAATGCATGTAATACGTGACCAGATGACAATAGAGCTGTATTTAGTCAATCACGTCCATAGATACATATATCTCATGTGCAAGAAAGTAGCATGGTAGAGCATCCAGGGTCATGTCATCATATATGTGAACACTCATGTGCATTATGCTCGGTCATTAATGCACTACAGGAATTAGGTCATGACTGGTTATGTATTTTGTGAATAAGTTGTTGCACTACTTGGTGGTTGCTTGACCTAAGCTAGTTTAGTATATGACTTGCTCATTTAGATAATACAAGTTTTGTAATTCATAGCATGACATGACCACTGACTCATTGGTTGCATTTCGTGACTTTTATAATTTCATGTTATAGCTAAGTAACTGTATGTGCCCGTGTTTGAAGCATGATGAGGTGACCATAGAAACTTGCATTCATATATTTTTGCCCTTATTTGATTGATCAGAGTAGTGCAGCGGAAGCATATAGGCCCATAAGCCACAGACCCAAGACTTATCCTTTTACTATAGGTTGCAACCTAGGGTTTGCAATTACATATGGTCATATAGGTACATTCTTACGTGACAACGAATGAGTTTAAGTGTTTTCTTCATTGTGGCATGCGTGTAGTGCTAAGCTCATGGAAGCTTATATAGTTACTTTGGACTTGTTATTAAATAGGCAATGATGTGTTTTGTCAATGAATTGTTCAATAAATGCACTTCATGGTGTTTGCTTAGCTTGAGTTTGGCCACGCATGTGGCTGAATTAGCTGAACAATTTAACTTGTGTGATTTATCAAATAGTATGATCTCTGGGCCATTGTTTACACCCCACAAATTTTATTATCTTATGGTATAGCTTGAGTGGTTGTATACACATCTATTTAATGCATGATGTAATGACTGTAAGAGGCTGCATTCGCATGTCTTCACCTTTATATATTTCATGTTTTAGGAGGGAAGCATGATAATGTATCCAATGTCATATTTAAATTCTTTATTCTAAATTTGGTGTGTGAGTTGCATAAAATGACCATTAGCATGATTGATCCAGGTGTGATGGCATGACATGATCGCGCTATCTTGTACTATATGTTACGTGATAAACTTCATGGGAAAACCTTAGCGTGTATTTTATTTTATTAGCTGACTTACTTATTGCCATTAGTGTCATGGGGTTGTTTTTGTTTTGGTTTGCAATATTGTTATGCTACTATTCTGCATAATAATAGTTGGCGATCTTGGAGACCTACATTTGCGTGAATATTTAATTATCCATCTAGTTCATGTGACATGATAATGTGCTAGCGGTGCTTGTGGTCGCATTGGAGTCTATACATTACTTGATTGTCAAATTGTGAAACGTGCATGATCTGGTGTGGGTTGGTTGTGTTGCGTTATATATTTGTGATATTCTTATAAGAGTGCAAAACGGTGTAGATTCATGTCTATGACCATGTCATCTTACTTGCATGTTCTCAGTAAGTAGAGATAATCAATTCTCTATGAAGACCCTATGGTTGAACTTTCCATTAGCTAAGCTATTGTGATTATCTCGTCTACTGACTATCCTTTTAGCTACACACTCTGATTGGAAATCTTTTGTTTAGTATATTGTAGTTCTAACATGACACATAAGCTTAGGAGCTCTTGAGTAATTCCTCTACTAACTCCCATGTTGTTTACTGTATTATGCCCTATAACTCACATGCTTGAGCAACTGTTTTGAAAATATATGCATGCAAATTAAGTACTTAGACGCCTTCTATCCCCCATGAAAACTACAAGTCCCGGTGGGCGATCTCTACCCGAAACGACGTGCTTACAAGTAACATGCTGAACCCCTACTGCCCATCAGCCTGCATTCTTAGCATGCCATTTTTCTTCCAAGTTCTTTCTTGCTTGCTAATTGATAGCACCATGAATGAAATGTTTAAAAGATATTTGTGATTGATGTAAAAACATAGAAATGCTGGTCACATATGCTTTTGTTTTATAAAATTGCTTGCTAAATGTGCTAGTCGGTTGTATGTTACTTCCAATTCGTAGACCTGAGAATGCTGATGCTATGCGATGCTATTATGCTCGAGTAATGCTATGTAGTGCTATGTGACGCTCTTATTATTCTCAATGTGTCATAAAAGTCTCCATGATAATCATCATGATCCCAAAAGTGACTGAATTCATGTCTTAGAATGAGACTACCAGTATATAACCTTGAGATGTCATTGCCCCAGTTGCCATACCTTTAGATGCCCACTTATAGGTGCATATGCATAGAGTTGTTGCTTGCTATGCGAACTGAGTCTAGGTTATCGGAAATCTATGTTTCATTTTCGAAACAAACTCAATATGGTTGTTCATGCCAACTCATTTGCCCCACTTCAATGCGATTTGCCCTCGACGCTTAAATAGAGTGAGCAAACGCTTGAAGAGGACTGGCGAGGAGGAGACTGGATACTATAAACCATTTTCTTTTGATTTCAAAAAAGTAGTGTCTGCAAAATGAAACCTTTTGGAAACCAACTGCGTAGATCCTAGTTATGTGCGTACATTCTAGGAAAGACCGAACTTAGATTTAGAATTTCGAGGACGAAATTCTTTAAGGGGGGAAGAGTGTAAGACCCACTTTCTTTATTTTAAGTTAACCTGACTGTCTTACCCTTTTACGTTATAAAATCGTATTTTTATTAACTATACGAGTTAAATTATTGCTGATGCACTTATTTGAACGATAATTTTATTAAAAAGAATTATTATTGCTATTATTAATTTTAAAGCTAATTCGTACCAATTTATGTCGATAGTTAATTTAGTCGTTTCCCAAATGCGATTAGGTTGTTAACTTTAGAATTAGTTTCGAGGTTTATTAAAACCCAGCCTTGGCGTATTTGGGATCAAGTGATCGATGAAAGGTCGTATTATCGATTTTGGGTTGAGAATTCCGGATACGAATTAAACTAGCGGTCTTAAGTATTGGGTAAGCTTGAATCAAAAAAAGGGGGGAAAGAGAGATGGAGGGGCAATTTGGTCAAATCGCACGAGCCTCCTTTTCTTCCCCATGTTTTCGCGACAGCCCGAGCTCCCTCTCTCTCCTCTGCTTCTCCTCTTCTCCTTCTTCCACCATGCAAACCAAAGAACCACCGCCCTGCCCTTCTCCTTCTCCCTTCACCACCCACATCGCCACCAGGGAGCAGGGAGGGACCACGGTGGTCCCTGTGTGCAGCCCACCACACCGCCAACCCACTTCCCTCTCGATTTCACCACGAACCAGAGCAACCCAAACACGCTCCTCGTCGGCTTTGGACGGTGCCCATATGCCAAAATCCGGCCAGACACACCAAAATCGACCTCCCCCGTAAGTTGAGTGGTCGAATTCAACCCAAATCAGCCACAAACATCACCAAATTCGGGAGCTAGGGTTCGGTTCAAGCAAGGCAACGGACTAGGGTTTTGGGTTTATTAGTTGGGCGTGCATTTGGGACTGATTGGATCAAGGATTGAGGTTTTCTGACCCTCAAAGTTGAGCCAAAGCCCTTCGAACGGGTCCTCTAGCATGGAATCAAGGTGGGTGTTTCTCGCCTCCTAAGTATTGATAATTTCAAAAGTATTTTAACCCTTTAAGTTGCGATGCATGCTAAGTTTAGTTAGTTTATACCTGAAAATGAAGTTGAATCGTTAAATGTTAGCTTAGTTGATTAATACTCGAAAGTGGCTTTGAATCGATACATGTTAGTTTAGTTAGTTCGCGCCTGAAAACTAGCTTCGAAATGAGTTTTGCATGTTTAGAATCGATTGAAGTGTACTCAGTTAATGCATGCCTGAAAATTACCTTCGAAATGAGTTATGCATGTTTAGAATCGATTCAAGTATATTCAGTTAATACATGCCTAAAAATTTGACTTGATTAGTAACTTCGATCTAATAAATGAATGCCTTGAATCGTATAATGCTTAAAGGGCTTAATTAGGCTTGAATAGTAACTTCGATGTAATAAACGAACGCCTTGAATCGTATTATGCTTAAATGGCTTAATTAGGCTTGAATAGTAACTTCGATGTAATAAACGAACGCCTTGAATCGTATTATGCTTAAATGGCTTAATTAGGCTAGGATAGTAAGTTTGATGTAATAAAGGAACGCCTTGAATCACATTATGCTTAAATGGCTTAGTTAGGCTTGAAATGCAACTTCGAAACAATGAATGAACGCCTCGAATTGATGCTTGTCTATTTAGTTGAATTATGCTTATGAAATAGGTTTGGAAATAACATTTGAATGACGAACTGAGCAGGTTTACATCCCTTAACTACAATACATGAATGTAATCGTGTTTCACACTTAGTTAGTTTAACCTAGCTTACTAAACATCTGTTTCAAGTTAAGGTCATATGAATGCCTATATATATATATGTGTGTGTGTGTGTGTGTGTGTGTGTGTGTGTGTGTGTGTGTGTGTGTATGGTTATAACCGTTGGTTACAGCGCACTGCTAATTGTTAGTTGTTTATTCGGTAAGTTAAGTATTGGTAAGTTGCGTAAATTTATGTATCGCTTTTCAGTATATCATAATGATTAGGATACTAGATTGTGAAATTGAAACCGAGATGGTAGTTAGGTGGTTTGAGATAGAACTATGAGTGGTTCGAGGACCTGTGGTCGGTTGCTATGTGAGGAGGGAGTCTGGGTTGTGATTACCGCAATCGTGTGGATTGCGAGGCCGTGTGTGGCTCATTGTGTTGTTGAAATGATTATGAAGTGCTTGAATGTAATACGTGCAAATCCCTCCCCTTTTATGTTATTAAGATGTATTATGCGTGTGAAGGTGTTGTTTTGAAAAAGGATGTTTCTCGTGTTTCAAAACAATAATAGCCATGACTATTAGCAATCAATGGCCTATTTTAGCTATACGAACTTCATTTTGGGAGTGAACTCGCTTGAACGGGGGAATCCCTAAAGAATTTGATTAAAAAAAAAGTGCTATGTATGAAAAAGGATTTCGCTGTGAGAGGCAGTAAAATTATTAGCTGTTATGGCCCAAACGCTTTCAATTGGCTAAGATAATGTGCTTCGGACAATGTGTTATGAGTGTTGTTAGCCTAGAGGATAAGTCCTGGTACTAGAAGACCCTAGAAGACCCTGACGAGGGTAATAGTCCGATATGTTATATGTTACCGTCCTGAGAGTAAGAGCTTAAGCGTGAGTGTTAGGTCTCACTATTGGGTTCAGAATAGTTCTCACCTAATCAGCACCCTGTAATAATCTTATGCCAGATGTATTTTTCTAATAAGTGAAGAAAAGCAGTCAGCATTATGCTATTTCAAGTATTTCAGAAAGAAAGTTTTTATGGGCCATTAAGAGGCCAGATGAATGAAATGTGAAAAGTTTTTAAGAGTCAGTATGCGACCAGTACGAAAGAGATTTCTTTTAAAGAATATGAGCCTCAAGAGGCTAAGAGAAGAGTTCTTATAAGCCTCAAGAGGCTAAATGAAATGTTTCCAGCAAAAAGAAAGAAAGCTTCCTGTGCATGACATGTGCACATTCCAAGTATAACTTATGAATGAGATGCTAAGTAAGATACAATCCTGAAAAAGAAAGCCTTATGATCATATTTCATGCATACCCTATGAATGATATTTGAATAAGACTTGAAATTTTTGTGCGCCTTATTGTTCGTAATTTCCGCAAGTATACGGTTAGCGTTGCAGTACTTACAGGTATCGTCTTCAGGGATGGTTGTGAAATTAGATTGCCACAATTCTAAACTGTATTTAAAACTAAATGCTAAAATTATCAAACGCCAAGGTCAAGTTATTCTACCAATTATTAGATTAGGTAAACAATATTAATTCATAGAATTGTAAGCTCTAACTTGCAAAGTGAAGGGCCTAAAATACGAATGAGGCACCAAACTATAAATAAGTTGAGCCCACAACACTTAGCTATAATGATTTATTTTTTTATACAAATAACCCAACCATCGACGCAGAGTAAAGTGAAGAAACCGAGCAAAGCAAGACCCAGTTAAATTCGATTCAAACCATAAATTTGATGCCAGTAGAGAACCCTCTTCATTCAAGAAGCAATCCCGAAATGCGAATTCAGTAAAAGCAACCCAATTTGCATAATTTCAGAATGTAATTTTTTTTGGGATCTGCAACTGGAAAAAAAAAACAGAACTCAAAGAAACGGAAAGAACTGCCACTCTACTTTATGCTAATCTTTACTGCTACTGCTCTCCTCTGTTTTAGCCCTCCCATCCCTTTTTACTGTTGCTTTGTTTCAGCCCTTATTAAAGCTCCAAAGAACACCCCCTTCATTGCCTTCAATTATTTCTTGTAACCGCTGAAGACTTGATGAAGATAAATGAAGAGAGAGAAAGAGTAACCAATGGGTAGGAAGAGAAAGAGTTGTCCCCGTTTTTCTGGGGTTTTCTGCACTAATCGTTTTAGGCAGCAAATGGGGGAAGAAGAAAACGAAAAAAAGAGTGGCTGAAAAGGTTCAAGTAAGGCATGAGCTGGGAAGACATTTGAGAGTAATGGCTGCAGTGGAAGAAGGAGGGGAACAGCCATGGAAAATGAGGCATCGCGGCTATGCCCTGTTTCGGGTTCTAGGGGTCGAAGTCAGGGAGTTTCAATGAGGAAGAAGAAGAGGAGGAAGGGGAGGGGAGCCGAAGCTCACGTGCAACGCTTATGGGAGTTAAATAAAAGAGAGAGAGAGAGAGAGGGACATGGGGCTGGGAAGAAAACGTTGGGCTGGCCCAACATGAGGAGGGAGAGAAGGGTAGGAAAAGAAAGGAGAGAGGGGAAGGTTGTCTTCGGGCCTAGGCTTTCACTTATTGGTCCACAATGCTTCTCATAAATCCTCTGGCATTCAATTTATCTAGATTTAATTGTTCCTATAAAGTAAATAAAAACTCACTAATATCATAAATTAATAATTTATTTCGAACAAATATAGGTAATAAAGGGTATAAAATATCACAATTTTTGGTTGAACAAATACCCCTACACCTAAGTTTTGCTCGTCCTCGACGAAAACAAAACTAAAAAACCTAGAAAAGAAAAAAAACAAAATCCTAACTCACTTTTATAGAAATCACGGTTGCACTTAGCATGAGCAACAAGCCCTTCAAACCCCTAGATTACCCCTAGTGGACGAGGAAGGTCTCGTGAGGGTTTGCAGAAGATGTATCTACAAAATCTATAAAGAAAACATAAACAGAAACCTAAAAATCTCTTTTTTTTCGTTTTGTTTTTTTTCAAAAATTAATATGTACAAAACTGGGGGAAAAATATATACACATTCTAATCAACTAAATCACCCACGTAGCAAAGATCTTAGCATGCATATAAACACAATGTACTTGTCAAGACTCTCTACCTCATGAGTGACAACAAAGCCCTAATGTTTCACCCCACTGTACATCGAGACTTTGAATCCATCCCAGTGCTTGTGTGCATGTGTATCATCATCCTAGGGCTTAGACTTACCAAAATCAAACTCGATCCCACTTGACTGATATAAATTACATTATTGATTCATCAACATAGGAAGCAAGCTTTCCCAACAGCAATATTGCCTCAAAGGGTACCACTCAGCAGTGCATACCTCAAAGGGTTGCTTGTCATTCCAAATTTCATTTTTTTTTTTCAATTTTTTCTTTTTTTTTAAGTTCTTTCTCTTTTTTTTTTCTTTCATTTATTCTTTTCCTTTTTTTTCATTCATTTTTTTCCCCTTTTTTTTCCCAAAGTAATTGTGTCTAAAACAAGTGGGAGAGCCGATCATAAAAAACTAAGACCGTAAGACAATGAGGATGTAAGAAATAGGGATTGGATCATACAGCAATAATGAACAAATGGGGTTAGAATTAGGGCTAAGAATGACACACCGAGGACAGAAACCTAAAATGCACATCATACGTATATACAGGCTAACAATCAAAGTACAGGGCATTTAAGCTGATCAGAATAGTACTAAGCTTCCCCAAAAAGCAAAACAAAAATCTTTTTGGATTTTCAAAATTTTTGTTTTTTTTTTTTGAAAACAAAATTTCCCCGAAATTTCTCCACCCCCACACCTATTCCAAGCAATGTCCTCATTGGGAGTAGAAAGAAACATAAAACCACAAAATAAAACTGAAAAAGAAAACAACAAGGCTCACAAAGATACAACTCAAAAGCAAATAGTCAACATATATATAAAAGAAATACAAAAAGAACCAACTATACAAAAGGAAAGAAAAGGGGAAAAGAGAAAAAGAGTAAAAGAGTGAAGGGATGAAAAGAAGTTCTTAGCAAACCAGGTCAGGTGTTAAGTACACCCGAGCTATCATCTCAACACATCACTGAGCAGGACTCAACTCGCGGAGTATCAGATACTCCACATCTTCCTTACTAGGCAACTCCAGAAATTGCTTTAATCTTTGGCCATTCACCTTAAAAGTAGCACCACTCAGGGTCTTGAATTTCGACTGCACCATAAGGGAAATCCATCGGGACCTTAACTTCCTTGGAAACAAATGGAGCCTAGAGTCATACAAGAGCACTTTCATTCCTGGGGCAAACTCTCTCCGAAGGATACACCTATCATGAAACAACTTCGCCATTTCTTTATAAGAGCGAGCACTCTCATAAGCCTCGGCTTTAATTTCATCAAGTTCATTTAGTTGCAGTCTACGCTCCTCACTAGCCTCAGTCAAGTCATAGTTGAGTTTCTTAATGGCCCACCAAGCTCTATGTTCTATTTCCACAGGAAGATGACAAGACTTACCATAAACAACCCTATAAGGTGACATACCTAAGGGAGTTTTGAAAGCCGCCCTATAGGCCCAAAGAGCATCGACGAGTTTATCAGCCCAATCCTTTCTATTCCGGCTCACGGTCTTTTCAAGAATCTGCTTAATTTGTCGATTGGACACCTCAACCTGACCACTGGCTTAGGGATGATAGGGGGTAGCAAGCCTATGGACAATGGAATACCTCTTCAGTAAGGCATCAAAGGACCTATTATTGAAATGGGTACCCTAATCACTAATAATAGTACGAGGCATGCCAAATCTAGCAAAGATGTTCTCCCTCAAGAACTTCGCAACAACTTTAGTATCATTAGTCCTAGAAGGGATGGCTTCAACCCATTTAGACACATAATCCACAGCTAGCAAAATATACTCATTCCCAAAAGATGATGGAAATGGTCCCATGAAGTCTATACCCCACACATCAAAAACTTCCACCACAATGATGGGACTCAGTGGCATCATATCCCGCCTGCTGATTCAACCCAACTGCTGGCACCTAGGGCAATTCTTACAGTTTTCAAAAGCATCCCTAAATAGAGTAGGTCAATAGAAACCACATTGAAGAATTTTGGCTACAGTCTTCCTACCACTAAAATGCCCCCCACATGCCTGATCATGACAGAAAGAAAGGACACTTCTCACCTCATTGTCGGGAATACACCTCCTAAACATTTGGTCAGAACAATACTCAAACAAATAAGGATCATCCCAAATAAAGAATTTCACGAGGTGGAAAAACCTATCCCTATCATTCTTGGTCCAACCCTCAGGGATCCTACCAGCAACCAAGTAATTAATAATATCAGCATACCAAGGATCAGGGTGGACAGCATACAATTGTTCATCAAGGAAGCACTCAGAAACACTTGACTCACTCTCTCTATCATAGAGAATCCTAGACAAATGGTCAGCTACAAGGTTCTCAGAACCTTTCTTATCTATAATCTCACAATTAAACTCTTGCAACAACAATATCCATCTAACAAGTCTAGGCTTAGCATTCTTCTTAGAAAGAAGATGCTTAAGAGCAGAGTGATCAGTATAGACAATCACATAAGACCCAATCAGATAAGGTCTAAACTTCTCAAACCCAAAGATTTCAGCCAAAAATTCTTTCTCAGTCACAGTATAGTTCAGTTGGGCATCATTCAAAGTGTGACTAGTGTAATAGATCACATGGGGCTTTTCATCAACATGTTGTCCCAAAGCTACCCCAATAGCATAATCAGAAGCGTCACACATCAATTCAAAAAGTTCTCCCCAGATGGGAGGATGAAGAACAAGAGCAGAAGTTAAGGCTTCCTTAAGCTTAGTGGAGGCCACAAGACAGTCATCAGAAAAATGAAAAGGTACATCTTTAGCTAGCAAGTTAGACAAAGGCTTTGTAATCTTACTAAAGTCCTTAATAAAGCGACGATAGAAGCCAGCATGTCCAAGAAAAGACCTCACTTCTTTCACACAGGTGGGAGGGAGAAGATTAATAATCAAATCAGTCTTAGCCTTATCGACCTCAATTCCATCTTTGGAAATAATATGGCTTAAGGCTATTCCCTTCCTAACTATAAAATGGCATTTCTCCTAATTCAGAGTCAAACTTTTCTCCCTACACCTTTCCAACACTTTTCTCAGATTAGATAAATAGTCATCAAAGGAAGACCCAAACACAGAAAAGTCATCCATGGAAATTTCTATGTAGTGCTCAACTAAATCCGAGAAAATGGAAACCATGCAACGCTGAAAGGCAGCAGGGGCATTGCACAGTCCAAAAGGCATACGTCTAAAGGCATAGGTTCCAAAGGGACAGGTGAAAATAGTCTTCTCTTGATCCTCAGGAGCAATAGAGATTTAGGTATAGCCAGAGTATCCATCTAAAAAGTATAGAAGAAATGTCCAACCAACCTCTCTAACATCTGGTCCAAGAAAAGAAGGGGAAAGTGATCTTTCCTAGTGGCAGCATTCAATTTTCTATAATCTATGCAAACACGCCGCCCAGATTGCACACGAGTAGGGACTAACTCGTTCTTATCATTCCTAATCACGGTGATCCAGGTCTTCTTAAAAACAGCTTGAATAGGGCTAACCCACTCACTATCAGAAATGGGATAGATAATCCCATGGTCTAACCACTTCAACACTTCTTTCCTAACCACTTCCTTAAGAGTAGGGTTCAAACGCCTTTGACGGTCACAGTAGGGCTTAGCATTGTCCTCTAGATGAATCCTATGTTGCACAATGGAAGGAGTAATTCCCTTAATATCCCCTAAGGTCCAACCCGAAGCTTCCTTATTCTCTCTAAGTAGGGCAATCAACTTAGTCTCTTGATCCCCGTCTAGGTTAGAAGCAATAATCACAGGCAAAGATTCATGGGGGCCTAGAAATGCATACTTAAGAGAATTAGGAAGGGGTTTCAGTTCAAGAGCAGGAAGGGAAATAGATTCAGAAGCAGATTTAGAAGCAGCAGTGAGCAAACAATCAACACTAGAGTACAAGTCATCAAACTTAAAAGCATCATACTCAGGCTCATCATTCAAAAGAAAGGACTCATACTCAAAAGCAAACACATCATCATAAGTATCTTTAAGTATAGAATCCTCTACCCAGTGAAGAGCAGAGAACTCCATATCATCAAAACCAGAGGGCTGCCATTGCTGATTAAAAATGTTAAGCTCTAAGGTTATGTTACCAAAAGACAGTCTCATCATGCCATTCCTATAATTAATGAGGGCTTTGGCAGTAGCCAAGAAAGGACGCCCTAGAATCACAGGAACTTGACTAGCGAAGTTAGACACTGTCTCAGTCTCAATCACAACGAAGTCTACAGGATAAATGAATTCACCCACTCGGATCAGCACATCCTCAACTATCCCCCTGGGCAATCTGGTCGACCTATTAGCTAATTGAATAACCATCTTAGTAGGCTTAAACCTACCTAACCCTAGCCTCTCATACTCAGTGAAGGGAATCAAGTTGACACTAGCCCCTAAATCAAGCAAGGCTCTATGAATAAGCTAGTCCCCTATAACTATGGAAATAGTGAGGCAACCGGAGTCCTTATACTTCACTGGGATCTGATGAGATAGAATAGAACTCGCACTAGAGGCTAAGAAAGCCTTCCTAGGGACATTGGTAGCTCTCTTGGTTGTGTACAGATCCTTTAAAAACCTAGCATATAGAGGCATCTGCTGAATAGCATCGAGCAAAGGAATGTTGATCTTGACTTGAGAGAAGGTCTCTCTCATCTTCTCAACATGGGCTGGGTCTTTCTTCTTAAGCCTATGGGAAAAAGGAGGCAAAGGCATATAGACTTTCTTAAAAGGTGAAGGAGAACAAGAAGAAGAACCGTTAGGAGGAGAAGGGTCAACTAAATAAGAAGAGTCTTTCTTCTTGGACTCCTCTTTTTTAGACGGTGACTCAAGAGAGGGAGGAGTATCAGAATCATTGGGGACATCATCAGTAGCATCCCCTGGCTCACTGGATGGACCAGTCTCTGGAGGTGAAGAGGAAGAAGAAGAAGAATTCTCGAAGAATTGGTGCGGATACCTGCAAGGTTCATTAGGACTTCTAACCTGGTTATCAATCTCTCGACCAGAACAGAGAGATATCACTGCATTCACTTTCCTTACAAGCTCACTAGGGTTACCTGAAGAAGAAGATGAGTGACCCTTAGGGTTCACCTCAGGCTGACTTGGAAAAGTACCTAACTCCCTAGAAGATGATGCTAACTGGAAAAACTATTCAGTCATCATTCTCATCATTCTTTCCATACTAGCATTAATTATTCTCTCCATGTTATTATTAATTCTCCTCTCCATTTTATCAATGTCACTATAACCGGGAGGAGGTTGAACTTGAGCTACAGGAGGTAGAGGTCTAAGTGCATTAGGTACTCCCGGAAAAATCGGTCTCTGAAAGGAACTAGAAGGGTGAGAGATGGGCTGGGAGTTAGGAACCATAGCATTTGGTCCATTACTCCAAGAGAAGTTAGGGTGATTTCTCCACCCTGGATTGTAAAAAGTAGAGAAAGGGACGTTCTTAGATCTCTAGAAGGCCATACTCGCTTGCTCTTGCCCAGTTGCTAACTGGTGAGCAAAGTATGGACAAACACTCAATGAATGATCTAAGGCCTGACAATGAGAGCAAGACGCAGTAGAAGTCTGAGATAACTGAGTCATTTGTGGAGTCAATCCTTTCAACATGTTTTCCAAAGCAGCAACCTTAGACTCTAAGTGACTCACATCAGAAATAGAATGTAACCCACCCCTTGCAATCCTAGAACTTAAACTATCATCCTAAGCGGTTTCCCACTGTATACTTTTCTCAGCTAAGTCCTCTAAAAATTCCGAAGCATCTGTGGTGCTCTTAGAAAGAAAGCTACCCTGACACATAGACTCTACCATGGTCCTAGTCTGTTGGTCAAGTCCTTCATAAATAATCTGGCACAAACATGCCTGGTCTAGACCATGATGGGGACATTGAGCCAGTAAATTTTTGAACCTATCAAAATATTTCCAAAATGATTCCCTGTCTAGTTGCACAAATTGATTGATTTCATTCCTTAGCTTAACAGTCTTGGCATTAGGAAAATATTTTCTTAAGAACAATTTTACAAAATCATTCTAAGAAGTTACAGAATTAGCAGCCAAGCCATACATCCAACGTTTAGCAGAATCTTTCAAAGCAAAAGGAATTAATTTCATTCGTACAACATCAATGAAAATATTAGGAAAATGCATCATAGAACAGACTTCTTCGAATCCCCTCAAAAACAAATAAGCATCCTCTAAGCCAGTAAATTTAGGGAGCATCTGAGTATAGTGAGGTTTTAATTCGAACGTCATATTGGGTCCAAGGTCAGGTATAGTGAAGCAAGGTGGCAAAGCAATCCTAGGAAGGTAGAAAATCTCACTCAAAGGTCTTTCTTGTCCCATTTCTTCGATTCTATGCTTGGGTTCAGATTCGGGTATTAATTCAATTTCGGGGTTAGGCTCACTCCTAAAAAGTCTATGATTTTCAGGATTTCTAACCCAACCAGTCATATAAATCCAACGCCCTCACCCAAGGTTCTATTTTTGGTCTTTTCTCTTTTTTTTGCACTTTTTTTTTCTCTCTCTTTTTTTTTAAAAAAAAAGCCACAAAATGACAAAACAAAACAAAAAATGAGTGAATCAAAACTAAAAACAATTCACAAATAGAAAATAAGCAAAATTCAAACAAAAGCACAACACAAAGAAGCTAAAAATAAATAAAACTACACCTAAACAACCTAATTCTAAAAATAAAATTTAAAATAGAAAATAAGACTCCTAAAATTAAAATAAATATGCAGAAAAATCCATACAATCACAAGGGACATAAATATAATTTTTCTCAAATTTTTTCTGTCCCCGAATAGTGCAGAAAAATGCAAACAGAATATTAATTCTTAAATTCACAGAAAATTCCAGAAAACTTCACGCGCACTCTAAAATTATGATGAATCTATAAAAATATCAAAATAGCAAAAATCACACCAGGATTTGCCCAGAAAATTCAAACAGAATATGAAAATTGGTGAAAAATCTGCACTTAAATATTTCTGAATCAGTTCTGTTTGGCTTCTTTTCGTTGCACAAAAACCAAACCAATTAGTACTGTTTTTTCAACAATGAAAGCATCTAAAAATTAAAATTAAACTAATCTTGACAAAAACAAAAATTGAAATCAAAATATAAACTAAATTCAACAATAAAAGTAAACTAAAACTAAAACAAAAATGACTCTAACGACCCTAATAATCAAACTATAACTTGATATAACCAAATTTCACAACGTCATCCCCGGCAACGGCACCAAAAACTTGTTCGTAATTTTCGCAAGTATACGGTAAGCGTTGTAGTACTTACGGGTATCGTCCCCAAGGATGGTTGTGAAATTAGATTGCCACAATTCTAAACTGTGTTTAAACCTAAATGCTAAAATTATCCAACACCAATGTCAGGTTATTCTACCAATTATTAGATTAAGTAAACAATATTAATTCATAGAATTGTAAGCTCTAACTTGCAAAGCGAAAGATGTAAAATACGAATGAGGAACCAAACTGTGAATAAGTTGAGCCCACAACACTTAGCTGTAATGATTTATTTTTTTACACAAATAACCCAACCATCGACACAATGCAAAGTGCAGAAACAGAGCAAAGCAAGACCCAGTTAAATTCGATTCAAACCATAAATTTGATGCCAGTAGAGAACCCTCTTCATTCAAGAAGCAATCCCGAAATGCGAATTCAATAAAAGCAACCCAATTTGCATAATTTCAGAATGTAATTTTTTTTTGGATCTGCAACTGGAAAAATAAAAAAAACAGAACTCAAAGAAACGGAACGAACTGCTACTCTACTCTATGCTAATCTTTACTACTGCTGCTCTCCTCTGTTTTAGACCTCCCATCCCTTTTTATTCTTGCTTTGTTTCGGCCCTTATTGAAGCTCCAAAGAGCGCCCCCTTCATTGCCTTCAATTATTTCTTGTAACCGCTGAAGACTTGATGAAGATAAATGAAGAGAGAGAAAGAGTAACCGATGGGCAAGAAGAGAAAGAGTTGCCCCTGTTTTTTTGGGGTTTTCTGCACTCATCGTTTTGGGAAGCAAATGGGGGAAGAAGAAGACGAAAAAAAGAGGGGCTGAACTCACATGAAATGCACATGGAAGGTTTAAGTAAGGCACGAGCTGGGAAGACATACGGCTGTAGTGGAAGACGGAGGGGAACGGCCATGGAAGATGAGGCATCACGGCTATGCCCTGTTTCGGTTTCTAGGGGTCGAAGTTAGGGAGTTTCAATGACGAAGAAGAAGAGGAGGAAGAGGAGGGGAGGTGAAGCTCACGTGCAACGCTTGTGGGAATTAAATGAAAGAGAGAGAGAGAGAGAGAGGGAGATGGGGCTGGGAAGAAAACGTTGGGCTGGCCCAACATGAGGAGGGAGAGAAGGGTAGGAAAAGAAAGGAGAGAGGGGAAGGTTGTCTTCGGGCTAGGCTTTCACTTATTGATCCACAATGCTTCTTATAAATCCTCTGCCATTCAATTTATCTAGATTTAATTGTTCCTACAAAATAAATAAAAACTCATTAATATCCTAAATTAATAATTTGTTTCGAGCAAATATAGGTAATGAAGGGTATAAAATATCATAATTTTTGGTTGAACACTTATGTACATCATATGAATGAAATGCCAAGAAAAGTACGATTATGAAAAGAGATAACCTTATGTGCACATCATATGAATGATGTTTCATGTATAGTTTAAATGGAATGCTAAGAAGTTATGTTATATAAACAAAGATCCCTATGCTTAGCCCTCGATGCTTGCTTACATACTTGACTGTTTGTTA
>JAKOGI010002488.1:35000-105621 GCA_029747015.1 Carnegiea gigantea
CCACATCTTTACAAGGTGAAACAAATCCCTAGATGTTTTATATTGATTGAATTTTCCAATTAGCTTATAGTATTGTTCAAACTCTCTATTGGAATTTGCTTGCGTAGCGCTTTTATAGAACAAAACTCAATAGATTACGATTGGTCTCCATGGGAATGATATCTTTACTAAACTACAACACCCATGTGTTTTCTGGGATAGGTCAAGTTTTTGGCGCCATTGCCAAGGGCCAAATGTGTCGATATTGAATTAGCCCTTAGAAATTGACTAAGCATTTTGTCATTTTTTCCTTTTTCTTTATATTTTTTATTTACGTTGGTAGTTTTGTTGCTAATTTTACATATTTCCCCTTTATATGCAAAGTCCCTTTTCGTTTGAATTCGATCCACAAATCGAAAGGACTTTTCACTCTAGGAGGAAGAAATTAAAGGTGCAAGAGCAAAGACTGAAGGCTCAAGCAATGTCTTCATCAATGGCAGGAATAGGGGGTGACGAGAAAAGGACATTCTGGGATTTTGTTACCGTGGGAGGCCAAGGCATTTGCTCGAGCATCGCTTGGCCAACCATAGAACTGAACAATTTTGAGCTCAAACTAGCCCTTATATTAATGGTGCAACAATCCTAGTTTGGGGGCACCCCATTAGAAGATCCAAACTTACACCTTTCAGCCTTTTCAGAGGCGTGTGACACGTTAAAGCTCAATGGAGTTTCTGCTGATGCCATCCGTTTGCACCTATTTCCCTTTTCACTTGGGGATAAGGTGAGGGCGTAGCTTCACTCATTTCCCCGAGGATGCATACGACATGGGACGAGCTTCCAAAAGTCTTTCTTGCCGAGTTTTTTCTTCCGAGTAAGACGGCAAGCCAGCGGAATCAAATCACAACTTTCTCTTAAAAGGAAGATGAGACACTCCATAAAGCTTGGGAGCGATTCAAAGACCTATTATGATTATGCCCTCACGATGGTCTTCAAACATGGATGATTGTGCAAACATTCCATAATGAAATTACCTAGCCATTGAGGTGCACGATTGATGCGGCAGCAGGAGGTACTCGTATGAACGAAACTAAAACATGAAGCATACAATCTTATAGAAGAGATTGTTGAATTCCAAGAGTACACAACCACAAGAGGGGGGGTGAATTGTGGTGGTCGATTTTCGCCTAATAACTGACAAACAACCGTAGCACTTGATTGCAGAGATTGTTTGTAAATCACAACAACCTTACGCCTTGTTTGTAGCGGTTGTTCTCAATTGATTCAGTCGCGAAATTCAAAGTAATAAATGCGAAAATAAAGCACACACAATTTTTACGTGGAAAACACCTCTAGCCCAACTGAGGTGTGAAAAACCACGACCTACCTCGTCTAGGATTTAACCACTTCACTAACGGGCTGAAAACGTTACAAAAGCAACACTCCTTATTACAACTTGTAACCCACGTAACCTTCTTCCCTAAGACAGGTTACACCACGTCCAATCTCACCAGATAGGACACGCCCAAAGTCCACACGACTGAGGACACACTCACTCACTTTCTGTTCTGAGAACAGGGGTACAAAACACCTTACGGGGGTGCTTCTGACTTAAGCAGATGTAAGGTACAATGAAGTCCTATTATGCCAAGAAATTGAAAGCTCAGTTAAACACAATCTTCTCATGGTTTTTCTCTTTGAAATTTAGCTCTAAGAATCTCTTACTTCTTTGTAAAAATCAGATTGTCAAATGGGAGAGAGAATTTCAATATTTAAACGCACAACCCAACGGCTATTCTTTTCAAAAGATAGGAAAAATCCTCTATTTTTAGTCGCTTAGAAGATTCGCCAAAGATTTCCAACGGCTAAGAGAGGAGAGAAGATTTTCTTCAAATATCTTGGCCGAGTAATCTAGCTTGAAAAGGATAAAATCTTGATTTATCCCAAATTCAATCAAGACCTAAAAATAAGGGATAAGAATCTTTCAAGAGAAATCTTTACAAAAACGGTTTTGCAATTTTATTTTTTTTTTTTCAAATTCAAAACAAATCTTTTTAGATCTGGCAGCCAACCGAAGCAAATTTTCAGATAAGACCGATGTAGCTGCTGTAGTTTTTGAGAACACCCTAGGCACCCTGTTTGTAGGGTTGTTTGGAAATGGTGTCCCAAAGCAACTTTTCGAAAACCGTTTTCAAGAAGTGCTAAAAAATGATACTTTCAAGATTGGCATATTAACAAGAGTCTAAAAGATACAAACTAAATTAACCAAGACTCCTTGTAAGAATTAGTTGTCTTGTCAAGAGTGAATATGCTGCTCCAAAACACCTTGGTCACCTTGATTCCTTGGGTGATCTTGTGTAGCTGATGTTCCTCAAGACTTAAACCATATGTGTTGCTTGCTGATCTTGTGTCACTGAAGCTCGGAACCTGTTCCTAAGACTTGTTCTCAACATTTAGCCACCAGGTTAATAAAATATCACAAACAGCGGTGTAGCAACAACGGTGTATTAGGCCCTGTTTGGAGAGCTTGTTTGGAACAACATTACTTAGACAAATAAGTTACTCTTGGATTTGTTATCATCAAAACTAAATATAATCAACAAATTCCCCCTTTTTGATGATGACAAACCAAGTGACCATATTAACAAAATTAAAAAGCTTAAATTAAAAAGCTTAACAACGTTTAATGCTGATAGGGATCCTCTAGGTGCTAGGTCATAGAGCACGTCATATGGTTTTATTCATATGGTCTTATTCCCCCTTTTGGCATCATTAAAAAGCATAAACAACAGTATGAATGCAAGAAAAGAAATATAAAGCATAAGGTGCAAGAAGCATCATTAAGGAGATATTGCATTAAAAACAGTACAATGCTAAAAACGAAGATGGGAGGGGACAAGAGAACAGCCTAGAGAATCAGGTTGCAGGGGGTGGTCTCGTTTGCAGAGGAGGAATGCTGGGGCAAGAGTGGAGAGAAGGGCAAGCAATTCCTCATGGCGTTTGGCGGAAAGGGCTTGCTCCTCAGCAAGAGCAGCCTTGACAGCTGAGAGCTCATCCTTGAGGCGAGCATTGTCCTCAAAAACAGCCTCAAGTTTAATGGAAGGTTGCCCAGAAACAGGTGGTCGAGGTGGTCGATGACCCTGTTTGGAGACTGACCCTTCGTCAACCTCATAGCCACACCCGAGTAGAGTGTCAATCCCAATCTCATCAATGACTTGGGCCTCCACTCGCCGTGTGAGCACTATCCCAAGGTGCTCAAACACCCTTGTCAGCAGAAACTCATATCCAAGATCATGGGCCCGGGTGGTGTTCGCAATTCGCCCTATGTGGCGAATCATGATTGCAGGGAGGTTGATTGGTTTCTCCCGATCCAGTAAGTCCACCAGGCATTGATCGAGGGCATCAGCTGAGTTTCGCCCTTGACCTCGCGGAATTATGTTCTTGATAGTGAACATAAACAATAGTTGGTGCAGGGAGGTCATTTCACCCTTCTTAACAGAGAGGGTGTTCTCAGGCCCTGTTTTTGACTGAGGCGTTGGGACACCTCTAGGAGCCTGGCTGTTTCTAGGGCTGTTTTGTCTTCCCTCACATACACGTCAAAGCCTTGGGAGGGTATTCCCAAAATTTTTCCAAGTGTGGGCGCATCAACCTTAAGGCGTTGCCCATTCACAAAACTAGTCACCACCCCTTCAGTGACACTGCAGTTGGCGTAAAACTCAGCCAACTCAGGCACAGAACACCCCAGCTGGGTGTTTGCAAACAAGTCGAGCCAGCCTTGAGCGTGCAACTTGGTCAGGAACACCCCCAGACCCTATTCCTCGAAAAAGCTTACATTCACTACCTTCCCCCTGACGACATTGCGCTTAAGCAACTGCGCATGTTTGTCAGACATAGGAGAGGGAGTGAACTGCTTTGGGAGTTTGGGGGCAGGAACAGAGGTGGTAGCTTCTGGTAGGGGGGCTGTTCTGGGCTTTCGCTTGAGGGGTGTTTTTGCAGGAGAGGGCTTCACAGCAGGTTTAGTGGTTGATTTGGAGGGGCTTGTTCTTCAGAGGACTCGAAGAACACCGGTGTCCCCTGTTTGAAGGTGGTGTTCTCAGAGTCAGAACTCGAGAACCCTTCGGTAGAAGAGGAGGAAATCTCCTTGATGACAGGAGCAGAGGGTTTGGAGATACGGTGAGAGGATTGAAAAGCTATTCTCGCAGATTTGCGAGAAAGCTTGGAGGATTGTGGAGAAGAGGGAGTTTGAGAGGGCTGAGACCTTGGTTGTGGCCTTGTTCTTGGCGTTCTGCTACGCCTGGCCACTATTTTCACCCTTTTCCTTTTCTCTCCGGTTTGAGCGACCGGAGTGGGGGTTTCAGCCCCAGGGAGAGAATCCTTCTCTAAACTCTCCTCTGATGTCTCATTCGACTTCCCTTGGAAGTCAACATTCAGATCCTCCACATACACACCTTCGACAGAGGCAGCCCCTGTTTCTGTCGCTGTGTCAGGAGACAACCCAGAAGAACAGGGCTCAAAATTAAACCCTTCAGGGGTTTCCAAGAGTTGGTCTTGAGACCTCGATAGTGTACCCTCTGACTCGACTTTAATGAGACAAGCAATTGTCCCTACAAGGAACACCAATTCCCTTCCACACTCGAAGGGAATATCATCCATCCCCATTCCCACTGATTGTAGGGACAAGCTTTTCAGGAATTTGAAAGGCTTGTACAGGATTGGGCGAGAGGGAACAGGGATTGAGGACGCAAGAACGAGGGCTTTTGATTGAGAGGAGTTGTTGGGAGCCATTGTTGCTAGAAGAGAGAGATTAGGGTTTAAGGTTTTTGCAGGGTTTTCAGGTTTTGCTTGTGTGCAAGATGAACGACAGAACTGAGAACAGGGCATATAAAGAGAGAGAGAGAGAGAGAGAGAGAGAGAGAGCACACAAAATCTTTAGAAGATTTCTCGGTTTGCAACGGGTGTGAGCATTAAAAGCTTGTGCCTTAGGAAGGAAAGAAAACACATCGAGCAACCAAGGGGCGTACTTGTTCTCTTCGTTATGCCTGTTCTTTGCCGTCTGATCTTGATTGGACTTAATGGTATTAAGGCGGCTCTAGTACATCCCCTTATGCTGCACTAAGTGGATAAGTAGAGACAAAATGCACGCAATTTGAGTGTATGCAATCACATCCGTTGTTAATAAGATTTGCAAACAGGGGGAGAGAACAGGGTGTAAAGGTTGATCTTACCAAAACCAGTTCATGTTCTGGAAACAGGTATCTCAGGGTGTTCTCACCAACCCTAGTTCCAGTCTATTTCTCTCAAAAAGGTCTCTAGCTAGTGCCTTAGTGAATATATCAGCAATCTGACTTTCCGTTGAGCAAAAATTCATAGAGATTAAACCATTTTCAACATTATCTCTCAAGAAATGATGTCGAATGTCAATATGCTTTGTTCTTTTATGTTGACATGGATTTTAGGCAATGTTAATTGCACTTGTGGTATCACAAAAAATAGGAATGCATCTAGTGTCAACACAAAAGTCCTTAAGCTGTAATTTTCCCAAGTGTGGGCGCATCAACCTTAATGCGTTGCCCATTCACAAAACTAGTCACCACCCCTTCGGTGACACTGCAATTGGCGTAAAACTCAGCCAACTCAGGCACAGAACACCGCAGCTGGGTGTTTGCAAACAAGTCGAGCCAGCCTTGAGCGCGCAACTTGGTCAGGAACACCCCCAGACCCTGTTCCTCGAAAAAGCTTACATTCACTACCTTCCCCTTGACGACATTGCGCTTAAGCAACTGCACATATTTGTCAGACATAGGAGAGGGAGTGAACTGCTTTGGGCGTTTGGGGGCAGGAACAGAGGTGGTAGCTTCTGGTAGGGGGGCTGTTCTGGGCTTTCGCTTGAGGATTGTTTTTGCAGGAGAGGGCTTCACAGCAGGTTTAGTGGTTGATTTTGGAGGGGCTTTTTCTTTAGAGGACTCGGAGAACACCGGTGTCCCCTGTTTGAAGGTGGTGTTCTCAGAGTCAGAGCTCAAGAACCCTTCGGTAGAAGAGGAGGAAATCTCCTCGATGACAGGAGCAGAGGGTTTGGAGATACGGTGAGAGGATTGAAAAGCTATTCTCGCAGATTTGCGAGAAGGCTTGGAGGATTGTGGAGAAGAGGGAGTTTGAGAGGGCTGAGCCCTTGGTTGTGGCCTTGTTCTTGGCGTTCTGCTACGCCTGGCCACTATTTTCACCCTTTTCCTTTTCTCTCCGGTTTGAGCGACCGGAGTGGGGGTTTCAGCCTCAGGGAGAGAATCCTTCTCTAAACTCTCCTCTAATGTCTCATTCGACTTCCCTTGGAAGTCAACATTCAGATCCTCCACATACACACCTTCGACAGAGGCAGCCCCTGTTTCTGTCGCTGTGTCAGGAGACAACCCAGAAGAACAGGTCTCAAAATTAAACCCTTCAGGGGTTTCCAAGAGTTGGTCTTGAGACCCCGATAGTGTACCCTCTGACTCGACTTTAATGGAACAAGCAATTGTCCCTACAAGGAACACCAATTCCCTTCCACACTCGAAGGGAATATCATCCATCCCCATTCCCACTGATTGTAGGGACAAACTTTTCAGGAATTTGAAAGGCTTGTACAGGATTGGGCGAGGGGGAGCAGGGATTGAGGACGCAAGAACGAGGGCTTTTGATTGAGAGGAGTTGTTGGGAGCCATTGTTGCTAGAAGAGAGGGATTAGGGTTTAAGGTTTTTGCAGGGTTTTCAGGTTTTGCTTGTGTGCGAGATGAACGGCAGAACTGAGAACAGGGCATATAAAGAGAGAGAAAGAGAGAGCACCCAAAATCTTTCGAAGATTTCTCGGTTTGCAATGGGTGTGAGCATTACAAGCTTGTGTCTTGGGAAGGAAAGAAAACACATCGAGCAACCAAGGGGCGTACCTGTTCTCTTCGTTATGCCTGTTCTTTGCCGTCTGATCTTGATTGGACTTAATGGTATTAAGGCGGCTCCAGTACATCCCCTTATGCTGCACTAAGTGGATAAGTAGAGACAAAATGCACGCAATTCGAGTGTATGCAATCACATCCGTTGTTAATAAGATTTGCAAACAGGGGGAGAGAACAGGGTGTAAAGGTTGATCTTACCAAACCCAGTTCATGTTCTGGAAACAGGTATCTCAGGGTGTTCTCACCAACCCTAGTTCCAGTCTATTTCTCTCAAATTGATCTCTAGCTAGTGCCTTAGTGAATATATCAGCAATTTGATTTTCCGTTGTGCAAAAATTCATAGAGATTAAACCCTTTTCAACATTATCTCTCAAGAAATGATGTCGAATGTCAATATGCTTTGTTCTTTTATGTTGACATGGATTTTTGGCAATGTTAATTGCACTTGTGTTATCACAAAAAATAGGAATGCATCCAGTGTCAACACAAAAGTCCTTAAGCTGTTGCCTTATCCACAACAGTTGAGCACAACATGAAGCTGCTGCAACATATTCAGCTTCTGCTGTGGACATGGCAACAGAATGTTGCTTCTTGGTAGCCCAAGATACCAAACAAGGTCCAAGAAAGTGACCCATACCTGAGGTACTCTTTCTATCAACTAGGAATCCAGCATAGTCAGCATCAGCATATCCAACAAGATCAAAATTGCAACCTCTAGGATACCATAAGGCTAAATTGGGGGTATGTTTCAAATATCTTAGTATCCGTTTCACAGCCTTAAGATGAGTTTCCTTAGGATTAGACTGAAAACGGGCACATAAACCAACACTAAAAACAATATCTGGTCTACTAGCGGTTAGGTATAGGAGTGACCCAATCATGCCCCTATAGAGTTTCTCCTCAACTGAGGGACTCCCATCATCCATAACCAACCTGGTTGAAGGAGAAATAGGAGTGTCTACGGATTTGGCCAACTCCATCCCAAAACGCTTAAGTAGCTCCTTGATATACTTTTGTTGATGGATCATGTTGCCGTTTGGAGTTTGCTTGATTTGTAAGCCTAAGAAAAAGTTAAGCTCACCCATCATGCTCATCTCAAACTCACTCCTCATCATATTTGAAAATTCATTGCATAAATCATGATGAGTTGCACCAAATATAATGTCATCAACCTATATTTGGACAATCAATAAATGTTCCCCCTTAGATTTTAGAAACAAGGTATTGTCTACCTTGCCTCTTCTAAAATCATTTTCAATTAAAAAACTTGACAACCGTTCGTACCAAGCTCTAGGAGCTTGTTTCAGGCCATAAAGAGCTTTGTCAAGTTTGAAAACATGGTTAGGAAATTCACTGTTTTCAAAACCAGGGGGTTGTTTGACATACACCTCTTCTTTAAGGTATCCATTGAGGAATGCACTTTTCACCTCCATTTGATATAGCTTGATTTCCATATGAGCTGCAAAGGCTATTAAGATTCGAATAGCCTCAATTCTAGCAACTGGTGCAAAGGTTTCTTCATAATCGATCCCTTCTTCTTGATTGTATCCTTGTACAACCAGCCGTGCCTTGTTCCTAGTGACTGTTCCTGACTCATCCAGTTTGTTTCGAACACCCACTTGGTTCCAATGATTGTTCTCTCTGCAGGTTTAGGTACAAGGTGCCATACTTTGTTCCATTCAAATTGATGGAGCTCTTCTTGCATGGTCGTGACCCAATCTGAATCTGCAAGAGCTTCATTCACACTCTTTGGCTCAATATTAGAGAGAAAAGCATAGAAAGCACAGAAATTCTTAAGCTTAGACCTAGTTTGCACTCCACTGTTAATATCAGACAGAATTTGATCAAGGGGGTGCGAACTATGGTACTTCCATGGTCGTGGAGTAAGAGGATCCACAGACCCATGCTCTACTCTAGTCGTAATATCAAGCTTAGGATCATCTCCTGAGCCTGTTTCTACACCTATTTGTAAGCCTGTTCCTGAAGAATATGGTCCCGAACAGGGTTCAACGGTGTTTGCCCCTGTTTGGTGTTCACTTTGCCTGCTGTTCTGAGGAACACCTTCGGGAGTTGTTTTCTCCATGGTGTTCTTACCTCGTTTATCTTGGAGCAACACTTCTTTTCGAATAAGACCTAATTCAAGTTCATCTTCCTGTGCATCATTCTCACTCAACAAGTTAGATTCATTAAAAAGCACATGCACACTTTCCTCAACACACAAGGTCCTTTTGTTAAAGACTTTATATGCCTTGCTGTGAGAAGAATAGCCAAGAAATATTGCCTCATCACTCCTAGGGTCAAACTTTCCTAAGGCATCCTTCCCATTATTATGCACAAAACACCTACAACCAAATGTTCTTAGGTGCATAATATTGGGTTTTCTGCCCTTGAAAAGTTCATAAGGAGTTTTGTTCAAAATGGGTCTGATCATGCATCTATTTATAATGTAACATGAGGTGTTCAATGCTTCTGCCCAGAAATACCTAGGAAGACCACTAGCAATAAGCATTGTTCTGGTCATGTCTTCCAGGGTGCGATTTTTGCGCTCAACCACCCCATTTTGTTGGGGTGTTCTTGGAGTTGAGAAGTTATGATCAACACCATGTTCATTACAATAGTTGATAAAACTTGCATTTTCAAACGCAGTTCCATGATCAGATCTCAAGCAAATTAAGGAGTGTCCTACTCTCTTTTCAACCTTTTTGAGAAAGGCAATAAAATTCTCAAAGGTTTCATCTTTGAATGCCAAAAACAAGGTCCAAGTAAATCGAGAGTAATCATCCACTACAACAAGCACATACTTTTTCCCACCTCTACTAGTTATCCTCATGGGACCACACAAATCAATGTGTAATAATTCTAGAAGTCGGGTAGTGCTTACACATTTTTTCGATTTAAAAGAAGATCTGACTTGTTTGCTTTTTGCACAAGCTTCACATACCTTGTCATCATTAAATTTGATGGAAGGTAGTCCAATAACTAGGTGTTTTGAAGTTTGTTTAAAAGAGTAAGGCTCGCATGACCTAGTCTCTTGTGCCAGAGCATTATGTCATCATTCACAGCACTCAAACAAGTCAGGTTGTTTTGGGGAAGAGTGAAAATACATACTTTGTAAACATTTTTGTGTCACTTCCCCCTTAATACGACATCTCCTGTGTTGACATTGACAACTAAGCAATGTGTTTGTGAGAACAGCACTAGGTTGTTCTTGTCACACAGTTGGGACACACTTAGTAAATTATGCTTTAAACCATCAACAAAGTGCACATTATCAATTGAGTGGGAGAGAGTTTTACCAATGCTACCTACACCGACAATTGTCCCAGACTTGCCGTTGCCAAAAGCCACGCTCCCACTGGTTGAAGCCTTAAGTGAGAGAAAGTTTGATTTTTCTCCAGTCATATGCCGCGAACACCCCCTATCAACATACCACAGCTGCCTGTTTTCAAGGTTGTTTTCTGATCTGTTTGATAGGGTGTTTCTTACCCTGCTTGCTGGGTTGTTTGTGGGGTTGTTCTCTCTCACTTCAGCCTGCAAAACAAATCACAGGTTAGTTTTGGGAACCCAGATCCACTTGGGTCCCATTCTTTTAGACAAGTATGGCTCATCTTTTCTAATCCAGATTTGTTTCACATACCTTTCATTTTTTCGAATGACATACCTTCTCAGTGGACATGAATATCGATAGTGACCAGTTTTACCACAATGAAAGCAAACAATGTTTTCAGGTAATCCCACATACTTTCTATGAATTGGGTAAACTGTTCGTTTCGGCTTATATCCAAGTCCTTTTTTGTTTCGACTGTGGTGAGTGTTTAACCAATCAAGGGCTTGTGAGGACTTGTTCCAGTGCTTGGTTGTGATAAGCTCGGTTTCCAGTTTTTCTATATTAGCATGCAAACCCTTGTTCTCCCTGAGCAAGACTCAACCATTCCTTCCACCTCAAAGAGTTTTTCCTCCATTCGAGAATAATCTCCTTCTTTTATAAAGAGGTTTTCTTTGAGCGTATTAATATTTTCATGTAAGCCCAGTTTTTCATTTTTAAGGATCTCATTTTCTAGTTCTAGGTCTTGGACATCTCGTTTCAATTCAGCACAAGTATCCATCAAGGTATACAAAAGTTCTTCGAGAGTTGCTTTATTGAGACCACGTACCTTGTTCTTGAGATCAGTAAGACTGTTTGTTGATTCATCATCTGAATCCGTGTCACTTTGTGCCATGAGACTACAGCACCTTCATCAGTTTCAGACTCACCTTCATCCTCAGAGGAATCTCCCCAGGCAGCAAGCATAGCCTTCGAGAATCGTCTCCCAGAACTGCTTGCAGCTTGTTTTCTACCTTGTTTCCTGGGGTGTTCTTGCTCTTGCTCTTCTCGAAGTAGTGGACAGTTCTTCACAATGTGATCTGGTTTGCCACACTTGAAACACCCTGTGAACTGTTCTCGGGGGGTGTTTCTGGACTTACTGAAGTCTTTTCTTTTGCTGTTTTCTTTGACCTTTTTGAAGAATTTCTTGAACTTTCTTGTCATTAAGGCCATCTCTTCATCCTCAAGGTCAAAGTCATCATCCTCTTGTGCTTTCAAGGCAAGCCCACGATCTTTCTTCTGCTCCTCTTTTTGTTGTGAGTTCTTTCTGAGTTCATAGGTTTGAAGATTGCCAATCAACTCGTTGAGGGTGATCTTGTTCATGTCTTTAGCTTCTTGGATGGCTGTCACCTTCGCTTCCAAGACCGAGGCAAAATCCTTAGAATCTTCCTCACCAGCTCTTCTGTGGTGAAGGATTTTCCCAGGGATTTTAGCTCGTTTGTTATGTGGGTGAAGCGTGTGTACATATCCATCACGTTCTCACGATCACCCATATCAAACAACTCATATTGCCTCATAAGTAGCTCAATACGTGATTGTTTGACTTGACTTGTTCCTTCATGAGCTACTTGGAGGGCATTCCATATCTCCTGAGCTGACTCACACTCCGAGATACGTGTATATTCATCTGGACCTAGGCCAAAATATAATAGCTTCTTGGCCTTGGCATTCTTTTCCATTTTCTTATAGTCTTCACCATCAAACTCTATGGGTTCCTTGGGAACCTTCTTACCATCTTCAAGCACCTTGGTGGGAACAAGGGGCCCGTTCTTGATGAGCATCCATAATTCATAATCTTCTGCCTGAATATAGTTCTCCATCCTATTCTTCCACCAACTATAATGTTGGCCGTTGAAATAGGGTGGACGAGTAATGGATTGCCCTTCAAGGATTCCTTGTGGTGTACTCATCTTCAGAATCTCTCAAGGTGTTAGCCCTTTTGAGAGAACCCGCTCTGATACCACTTGTTGAATTCCAAGAGTACACAACCACAAGAGGGGGGTGAATTGTGGTGGTCGATTTTTGCCTAATAACTGACAAACAACCGTAGCACTTGATTGCAGAGATTGTTTGTAAATCACAAACAACCTTACGCCTTGTTTGTAGCGGTTGTTCTCAATTGATTCAGTAGCGAAATTCAAAGTAATAAATGCGGAAATAAAGCACACACAATTTTTACGTGGAAAACACCTCTAGCCCAACTGAGGTGTGAAAAACCACGACCTACCTCGTGTAGGATTTAACCACTTCACTAACGGGCTGAAAACGTTACAAAAGCAACACTCCTTGTTACAACTTGTAACCCACGTAACCTTCTTCCCTAAGACAGGTTACACCACGTCCAATCTCACCAGATAGGACACGTCCAAAGTCCACACGACTGAGGACACACTCACTCACTTTCTGTTCTGAGAACAGGGGTACAAAACACCTTACTGGGGTGCTTCTGACTTAAGCAGATGTAAGGTACAATGAAGTCCTATTATGCCAAGAAATTGAAAGCTCAGTTAAGCACAATCTTCTCACGGTTTTTCTCTTTGAAATTCAGCTCTAAAAGTCTCTTACTTATTTGTAAAAACCGGATTATTAAATGGGAGAGAGAATTTCAATATTTAAATGCACAACCCAACGGCTATTCTTTTTAAAAGATAGGGAAAATCCTCTATTTTTAGTCGCTTAGAAGATTCACCAAAGATTTCCAACGGCTAAGAGAGGAGAGAAGATTTTCTTAAAAAAATCTTGGACGAGTAATCTATCTTGAAAAGAATAAAATCTTGATTTATCCCAAATTCAATCAAGACCTAAAAATAGGGGATAAGAATCTTTCAAGAGAAATCTTTAGCAAAAACGGTTTTGCAATTTAAACAAATCTTTTTAGATTTGGCAGCCAACCGAAGCAAATTTCCAGATAAGACTGATATAGCTGCTGTAGTTTTTGAGAACACCCTAGGCACCCTGTTTGCAGGGTTGTTTGGAAATGGTGTCCCAAAGCAACTTTTCGAAAACTGTTTTCAAGAAGTGCTAAAAATGATACTTTCAAGATTGGCATATTAACAAGAGTCTAAAAGATAAAAACTAAATTAACCAAGACTCCTTGTAAGAATTAGTTGTCTTGTCAAGAGTGAATATGCTGCTCCAAAACACCTTGGTCACCTTGATTCCTTAGGTGATCTTGTGTAGCTGAATGTTTCTCAAGACTTAAACCATATGTGTTGTTTACTGATCTTATGTCACTGAAGCTCGAAACCTGTTCCTAAGACTTGTTCTCAACATTTAGCCACCAGGTTAATAAAATATCACAAACAGCGGTATAGGAACAACGGTGTATTAGGCCTTGTTTGGAGAGCTTGTTTGGAACAACATTACTTAGACAAATATGTTACTCTTGGATTTGTTATCATCAAAACTAAATATAATCAACACAGGGAATGAAGAACTTTCCCACCTGCAATGGGACATCCTTAAGAACACCAAAGGGGTACGTGACGGATCGATCAACGAGCTGCAAGGAGATGGTAGTGGGTTTCAAATCCCCTACTTGCAGCTTCTCACAAATGGAGTATGGCATAAGGCTCACATTGGCTCCAAGGTCCTATAGCACTCTACTGGTAGTCAGATCCCTGACAGAACAGGGAATGGAAAAACTTCCTGGATCTGAAAGTTTAGGAGGAAGTTTGTTCTGAATGATAGCACTGCACTCCTCAGTGAGGGACATCGTGGCATTCTCGAGTGGCTTCCTTTTATTAGAGAGCAAATCCTTCAAGAATTTGGTATAAGAGGGCATGTCTGTAATGGCCTCCAAGAAGGGAATATTGATGTGAAATTTTTTTAGCATCTTGAGAAACTTGCCATATTTATGCTCCTCCCTAGCTTTCATTAGCCTTTGAGGGTAGGGGACGGGAGGCTTGTAAGGCCTCGCTGGAGAACAGGTGTTCTCTGCTTCAACCTCTTTGGGCTTTTCAATCTGAGCTCTCTCACTCGGGGCCTCAATGGGAACCTGCTTCCTGGCACTAGGCTCATCCTCAATCTCTTCCTTGTCTTCCCTTATGGGCGCTGGAGGACTCTCTAACTCCCTGTCACTTCCCAGTGTGATGGCATTCATCTGACCTTTGGGATTGGTCTCGAGTTGACCTGGCAGATGTCCCTGGGGTCTAGACAAATGGCTCACCTGTTGCATAATTTGGGCTATTGATTCTCCATCATCTTCTGGTAAGTAGTCATGGCCTCAAATTTGGAATTCAATTGGCTAACCGACTCACCAAGGGCTTCATTGGTCTTTGACTGGGTCGCTATGAAGCGCTCCATAAGACTCCCTAGATTAGACTTAGGTTGTTAGGGAGGTTGTTGTTGTGGAGGTGGGGCGTAGGGTGCCTTGTATTGGAAACCGGGGGGTTGTGGTTGGGAAGTATTTGGTGGCATGGGATTGTTGTTACGGTAGGAGAAATTTGGGTGATTTCTCCAACCGGCATTATATGTGTTTAAAAAGGGGTTATTTTATGGGCGTTGGCCATAGTTTTGCATTGCATTGGCATGCTCAACGCTTGGGAAAGTGGACTGACACTCAGGAGCAATGTGGCCTTAAATGCCACAAATCTTACAAAGGGCCCCAACCTCAAACATCGCACCAGATGGACCTCCCACTAAACTCCCTGGAGGAGGAGTTCCAAGCCTGTCAAAGCACTGTGCCAAGGCATCAATCTTGCTAGCTAGCAGGTCCACAGCGTCTATCCCATAGATCCCACTGGCCCTCTTCGGGGTTACTCTCTCGCCAGACCAATGGTAATTGTTGGAGGCCATCTCCTCCAACAAGGCCTTCGCAACCTCTATCGACTTCCCCATAAGTGCACCGCCAGATGCGGCGTCGACGGACATCTTCAGGGACTAGTCTAATTTGTTGTAGAAGGTTTGAATTAGAAGCCAGTCAGGTACTCCGTAGTGGGGCCATTAACGTTGAAGATCTTCAAATCTTTCCCACGCCTGATAAAGTGACTCACCACCTCGTTGAGAGAATGAGGTGATGTCTGCTCTTAACTTAGCGGTCTTGCCTGGGGGAAAATACTTGCTTAGGAATACAGTTGATAAGGCTTCCCAAGTTGTGAAGGAGTTGGGCTCTTCATTGAGGAGCCAATCACTGGCTATGTCTATCAGCGAGAAAGGAAAGAGCCGAAGTCTGATGGCGTCGGCGAAAACCTCGTTAAGCTTAATTGTGTCACACTTCGCTAGGAAGTTGTGAAGGCAAAGGTGGGGGTTCTCCGTGGGACGCCCACTAAGCTAATCCTTCTCCACGAAGAATACTAGAGCAGGCCGCAGCTCAAAGTTATTTGCTTCGACGGCCAGATTGAGAATGGATGAGGTGAGGCCGGTGGCCTGCGGTAGGACATAGTCCCGCAGGACCCTAGGATTTCCCTCGGCCATCTCAACTTGTGCTTGTTGCCTTTTCCTTGCACCGCTTTGCCTTCGAGCAGTGGCTTCGATCTCTGGGTCAAAAGGAACAAGTGGTTAATCCTTCTGAATTCGCCTGTGCATACGAAGCCAATAACTATACCAAGCGTAAGCAAGCCCAAGCAAAGCCTAAAGAAGAAAAAGGAAGAGAAAGGAAAGAAAAATAAGGAATGCCTAATCTAGAGTGTGTTGGTTGCCTCTGATTCTAAAACGAACAAGTTCCCTGGCAACGGCGCCAAAAAATTGTTACGCTAAAATTATTACCGCAAGTGTACGGTGCCAGTTGTAGCTAGCAACGGCAAGTACGGGTCGTATCCACAAGGAACTTGGTTTTAGTCACCAGGTTGACTGCAACACTTAATTCAGGCAAAAACTGATTCGGGTCGATGAAAATGAATACTATGGAAATTATCTAACTCAATGGTGGCAAAAATCTCAGGTTGGGATTCACCACACTATTATGGTCTTTGGATCAAACACTAAGTCATGCAAAGTCACCCTGCACGTATAGCTGAAGTGGAATGGCTACAAGTTAAGCATGTCTACGCCTTCTCTTAAAGGTCATTAGACTGGTTAAGCCATCCTAGTTATCTATTTTCATGAAACTAGAATCAATAGAACTACAGAATCGGGAAACCTGCAATTCCCAAATTGAAATCCTAACTATTTTCATATTAAGTAATTCAATCACTCACAAAGTGGCCCTAAATTAAGGATTCAACTTTCATTGACCTTCTAAACTTAATTAAGAGCATGAATACAACCCTCTCAGGCAATTCATCAAACACATGGCACGCTAAGTGAGAATTCAACCATAAGCACAGACATTCATTCACAAAAACCTAGGACAGGGATCCAAATTACATAATAGGGGCTAATCCCAACCTAGGATAGGAGATTTAGCCACTAATCATTTTAAGAGTCTCAATCACAAACAAGCAACTCAAAAACATGACCAAAGAAGCAAACTTGGATCAAAATCACAAAGAGAGAGAGAGAGGGAAACGTACTTTGATTGATTGCAAACGTCTATCGATCAATGTAAAAACAAAATTCTTAACCTTCTATTCAATCTAGATTGATGCTAAAATATGAAGAAATAATCCCTAGAAAAATCGCCTAACCCCTACTTTCTGAAAACAAAAACTGAGCCCCATAACCGTCGCTCACAAAACTGGTTAAGTCATGAGAAAAATTGGGGACGCATGGTCGTGCCTACACGCACGGGCACCCATGCGTCCCAGAGATTGTGCGCGACTGAAGCGCCCGACTGTGCACCCGACTGTGCACAGCTTCTGGCTTCAAGGCACGGTCGTGCGTATCCTGCAGCCACCCATGCGCCTGCAACAGCCACTAGTTCTGATTCTTTTAGTCCTCGGGGCTTCATTAATGCTTCATTCTTGTTAGAATTCTAATCCTGAAGCTCCCCTTTTCGACAAAATTGGTAAAACTCTCTCATTTTTGGGCAAGATACCTGAAAATTGAGAAATACCACTTGTAAGCACAAAATAAGCTAATGAAAGCATATTCACCCTCCTCTTGCTAAGATTAGTCAAGAGATTGTGGAGAAAAATAGGCAAATTAGGATTGAAAATCAGTCAAAAATCGAGGTTGATCACATAACTAGGAGCTAAAATTAATAGACAACGCCAAAAACATTCATTTTTTTCCAATTGGTATCACTATAAAAAAAGTGGCTTTTAGCAACAACACATATGTATTGGCACAAGCACTTTTTTTGGTTGCTAAAAGTCAATACCAACAAATAAATATCTGTCACTATATTATTGGTGAAAAACCTAATGATAAATGTTTTATCAATAGATATATCATTTGTGAGAATTAATCATTAATACCAACAATTACGTTTTTGTTGCCGTTATTATACTTTTATCAACATATCGATATCTGTTCGTAATATCCTATATTAACTGCAAAAAAGTTTCAGTAATTTTTGCCTCTGCACTAGAAGCATCTTAACCAAACCATAGCTGTTGGTAATTGTTTTTCCCGCATGAATGGTCAATGTTGTCCAACAAAACAATTTGTTGGTAATATGATTCCTGCCTTTCATGATCAATGTATCTGTTGGTACTAATAGACATATATATATATATATATATATATATATATATATATATATATATATTATATATATATATATATATATATATATATATATATATATATATATATACCCGCGCGTTACATAATTTCTTTTTGGAGCAAATATATTAATATTATGAAATTAAACTTGTAGATGAACTACTTTCAACATATGTCACACCTCTTATAATAAAATAAAAAAATTAATTGAGTAATCAACAAGATCCAAAATTCATTAGATGTTCATAATTGAAAAAGTGCATTACACCTGAAGAAGTTCACTTAATGTTCAAAGCGCCTCTGCAAATCCTTGTATATAGTACTTGGTCAAATATGTGCTAAGAGTCATGAATGATTAAGTTAACCAACATATAGGGACTAAGCCATATTTCACTCATAATGTTCTTCACCATCCTTATTTTCCTCAATGGTCTCCTCTTCATATTCATCATTGTTTGTCTTTGCATTTTCAGCATCAACATCATTAGCATCATCATACTTCTCAAGTGAAGTAAGAAGATCAATCGATATCTCCTGTGAAATTGACCCAAATTCAAAACTTAATTGGATACTTCAACAAGTATTCATACTATAATTAGATAGTAGCCTTCTAGAGTTCAAGCATTATCAATAGATGGAGCAAGTTCATCATGGGTTAATTCTATCAAAAGAAAAGTTCGTCAATAACTCTCCAACTCTGTAGTTAGCCACAACCACAAATACCATCATTGTCAAAGAACAATACATAGAAGGAACCCATTAAGTAAGAGAAACCAATCATGGAAACCAAAAGTATATCCACTTGAACCATAGAATTACATAGGGAAGTTTTGGTTAAAAAAAAATAAAAGAAAGCAGCAATGGAGAGAGCAACATGGATATGTGCATTCTCTGCTCTAATCCTGCCGTTCTTCCTCACTGACCTGCTTTGGCTTGAGTCCTTGTGATGGAAGAACCACTTCCCTATCCTCCGGTTATGACCCCTATTCATCATCTTATGAACATTCTACCAATAACGAATGAACCTCATCTTTGACGCCAACTTCTTTAAAGCCAATTCTCACCCCTCCCCCCAAAAAAACCCTAAAAATAGAAATGAGCAAAAAGAAAATGAAAAACACATCTCATCTTTGTTTTCAATTTTTCATCAAACACCTACATTTCAGCATATGTACAGAGAGCGCTCCAGCTGAAGCTGAATGTTTTTAATCCCACGATACAATCCCTTCTTACTACTTATTACCAAGAGAAGGAGATCAACTAAATGCATTATACAGAAGAATGCCAATAGATCCCCAAGATCCATCAAACATTTCCAATCTAGCCAAGTCCTATGTAACAGTCAACCAAAAATACCACTATAAAAGATGATTAGACTCTCCTCACTTAAAGAAATCTCAAATGACTAAAAAAATCAAAAATTGTGAGATAAGGAGAAATAATTGGGACAAATTGTTAACATCATAAATAAAAAAATTGGAATACAAAATTAAGGAAAGAATCCAAGGGCAGAGAGATATAGAGAAAGAATTGTACTAACCAGAAACTTAGAATACATACTACCTCATTCTTCCTCCTCTTCGGTACCTACTTAAAGGCCAGGGAGAGATAGAGACATATCGCGAAAGAGTTAGGGGTTAATTCTACAGAATGAGATTGAGAGAGCAGAGTTTCTTGATGAGAGATGAAGAGCGCTTTGGGCAAGTATACATCATTCTGATAAATTGACTATGTTAAATTACAATTTTCACTCTATAACTATCAACCACAATTTGCAAGATAGAACTTGCTTTCCACATTCTCCAAATTATGCAGAAATCATGTCACACATCATATTCACCATAACTTACCGTAGCTTGAATTTGTCACATTAGCTAATCATTTCACACGAATCCAAAAACTCATATACAAAACTAACGTGAGATATTGACTGTTAATTCCACTCTACAAATAACAAAACATATTTTTGACCCTTATAATTAGGGCAAATGAATACCTTCCCTAACTCCCCCCCCCAAAAAAAAAATCAAGTCTATGCTGCCATAACCTAGAAATTAAATACAAAGAAAACCCAAAATACAATAAGATAAGTATAAAGAAGGAACAATAAGGAACATCCTCGATTAAAGGGAAACGACAACAAAATCAACTATGTTTGTGTGGCTCAAGTCCAATCATGGAAAACTAGCACAAACATACTACGGAAAGGGGGGAATGGCTCATCGTCCCTGCAATACATTATATTAAAGGGAGTTGTCTCACTAGATTAGGTTTAATTAATTTCACTGATAAATGGTAACCCATATTCACTATTGAGTGACCCAAGATGCATTTGGGGAAACTATTAGGCATGAATAATACACTCTTCAAATATCAAGTCCAATTGCCTAGCATAAGCTCCACTATAGTACAATTCTAGGACATGACTTTGTCAAATAGACCCCTCTCACAAACGCAAAAGAAAAGAACAAAGGAAAAAGAGTCTAACCTGGAAGATGCTTGGGAATATTGGTTAGTTTATTTCATATTGAGTAAGAAGCAAAGCTAAGATGACCAAATATCTAGATTGAATGGGTAATTATCACTTCGCCTATGCTAACTACTTTATAGAAAATAAAAACATAACAATACAATCTATCGGAAATGGAAAATTAGTCATAAGAAATTTGATATGAACTACCAATTAATAAGAATATGAGATGCAACTTCTAGACTCAGTGATCAAAACACTGTACCTAATGCAATAAGCAGAGGTAAAGAGAACGAACCAATAATAAACAAACAAGATTAAGTAATGCAAAAGCTCTGTAAATACATCCATCATCAAACCACACTATTACCATGATTAATAAGAGTAGAGAAGAAACTAACAAATGAAGATTAAGAGTTGACTTAGGGTTTGCACGAATATGAACCAAGATTTTATCCCACCTGACGGTTTGTCTTTCCTTGTAGTGTTCTCACCTTCCTAGTTGCTGGTGGAACCCTAGCTTTCTGGCCAATGAGTGTAGGCTGTAAAAATCACTAGGAAATCATTAAATTAATACATCCAGAGACGATAGGAGGGGATAGAAGATTGAGAGGCAAAACTAAATATCGGAAACCCAACAATAGGACTCGAACATGATTAGGAATTTACGAGGAACATGACTGGATTAGAATAACCAGTGAAATTTGTAGAATCAAATGATGGAATAAGGGAGCAATAGTGGCGACTGTATGAATTCTATTTCACAGAAGAATAATTGAGGGACAAGATGAGGGATTCTTTTGTTTTTTCTTGAGGGGTGGTCTAGTTGCATTATAAATGTCTTTAATACTTGTTTGTTCCCCTTTTTCCCATTGGGCTTGGGAGCCAAATACATAAGTAATAGCAATAGACACCTCTTCATTTAAATTAATGTTAGTGTTGTCATAATAATGCTAACAGATATTCTAAGTGTTGGTATTAAAAATACATTACCAACAGATAAATCACTTTTTGTTGCAAATATTAGATCTCCTGCTTACTTTACAAGCTCATGACAATCATACTAACAGATTATAAAACTTGTTGCAAATATTGACCTTTCACCAACATAAATATTGTGTGTCACTAAATATCTATTGGTACTTGTTACTTTTTTTGTGGTGGATTTGCCTAATGGAGTTGTAGCATTAGATACTCAACAATGTTCTATTGATTTGGGAGAGAAAATAAAATTGGATAAAGTGCTTTATGTTCCGAACTTGAATTGCAACCTTGTCTCTATTGCAAGAAATGCCAAAGATCTAAATTGTCATGTGCCATTTTTTGATCACTTTTGTAATTTACATGGCCGCACTTCAAAGACTTTGATCGATGCAGATGAGGAAAGAGACGGGGTTTACTACTATATGGGGGTACTTAAGAAGAACAGTCAAGCTTATGTGGTGGTCTAATGACAACTTTGGCCAACCTACTTGGACATCCCTCAAGTGCAGTCATGTCTCTCCTTTTAACCATTTAGGAGATTCTGATAATTCTAAGAAAAATAGTTATGTGTGTGATGTTTACTTTTGTGTAAAACAAACAAGGAATGAATTTTCTATTTTTAAGAATAAAGCAAAAGTTTTGTTTGAACTTGTGCATTGTGGTATTATATGGTGGCCTTATAGATTATCATCTAAGTGTGGGCCATACTATTTTTCTACCATTCTTGATGATGCTAGTAGAGAAATTTGGTTACATTTGTTGAGACAACAATGAGACTAGAGGTTCTATGAAGAATTTTTCTGTTATGGCCAAAACCCAATTTCAAAAAGAAGTAAATGTAGTAAGGACTAATAATGGGACCGAATTCAAATCAAGGCCAATACTCAATTTCTACTTTGAAAAAGAAAATATCCATTAAACTAGTTGTTTTGATTCTACAAAATAGAGTGGTAGAGTAGAAAGCAAATAGTCATATGATGAATGTTGTTAGGGCATTGATAAACCCGTATTTTGACTTTATTTAAGCCTCTATTTGATCCCTGTTCCCTTGTTCTCACGCCGAGCCACGATAAGGAAAGGGTCAAATTTACTTCCTTGAATTAATTTTGCGCTTATTGTGTGATTTTCCTTATTTTTAGGAGTAGATGTTGAGAGGTTGAGGAAATGACATGTTTCACTAGGAAAGGAAGCCTAGGATGAGTCTCACACGCGGGTAAAAGTCTTGAGAAGCCCAAGGGGGGTGCACGGTTGGTCAGGCATAGGCACAGAATCGTACGCCGCCCTCAAAAATTTCAGTCTCGAATTTAGTAGCTACGCGCAGTCAATGCACAGCCGTGCGTATGCCAGTGTGCTCGACATACAACTGCCTATACATTGACGCACAACCGTGCATCCTGATGGTTTTCGCAATTTTATTATTTTTTCAGGACTTCTTCGAGGGGAGAGTGGGGGCTATTTTAGAGAGTACTCTTTAGAGGTGATTTCTTAATTCCAAATATGTTTACACACTTTTCCAGATGAGATTGGGGAATTAAATTCCTGGCTAGTTGCTGAATTTATCCTTGTAATCAATTCAAGTACATTTTTTCTCTCTTTTTTCTTGCAATCACCATCAAAGTTTGTGTCTTTAATCATGTTCCTCAGATTTCTGCTTATGTCTATGATTGTTGATATGTATAAAAGCTAAATCCTCTATCTTAGGTTGGTATTATCCCCTATTATGTGAAATCGAATCATGTTCTAAGTTTTTGCGAATTATGCCCATGTATGTAAATTGAAATCTCACCTAGTATGCCGAGTGTTGGTTGAATTGCTCGAGAGAGATTTATTCATTGTTCTTAATTAGGATTCAGAAGATCAACGGAAGTTGAATCCTTTATCTAGTGCATTTTTTGTGAGTGATTGGAATTCTTGATGCGAAAACAATTAGGGTTTCAATTGGGAATTTTTAATTACTCAATCCTGTGACTTTCATGTTTCTAGTTTCATGAAAACAGATAAATTTCATTGATTAGTCAGTCTAATGACCTTTGAGAGAAAGTGAGATGTGTTTTAACTTGTAATCGTTCCACTTCATATATTTGCATGGGCAGGTTCGCAAGACTTACTTTATGGTTCACATAACATAATAGTTGGTGAATCCCAATATAGGATCTTTGTCATTATTGAATCAAACAGTTTTAGTAGTGTCAATTTTTCATCAATCTGAACCAATTTCTCCCTAAATTGAGTGTTGAAGTCCATCTAGTGATTAGAACCAAGCTCCCTGTGGAACACGACCCGTACTTACCGTTGCTAACTACAATTGGCACCGTAAACTTGCAATGAATCTAAGACGATAGGCACTAAGCTTTTAAACTAATTTATCCCTAAAGTTATGAAGAGATTGCGGTCTTACTGTGGCCCTTTCAATTAGTAGAACTGTAAGTAGTGTGTTGGAGGGGAAGACTCCGTATAAACTTTTATATGATCAAAAACCCTTTTGTGATCATATTCGTATTTTTGGAAGTTTGTGCTTTGCTCACAATCATTCAAAGGGAAAGATAAACTTGCGTCAAGAAGTAGAAACTACGTGTTCAAGGGATATTCTTTTATAAAGAAAGGATGGAAATTATATGGTTTGGATACTTGGGAAATATTTATGAGCAGGGATGTCTTTTTTCATAAAATATTTTTCCCTTTAATAACATTGAACCACCAAAAACACATATGGAGGAGCAGCGATTCTTTGCATAAAATCCCTTGGCATGGTATGCTGAAAATTTAACTAGAAATTACAATGAGGCCGACAATGTATTGAGCCAAGAGGACCCTAGCACGTCAGGCGACAGGGGAGTTTTCTAGGTCTGCATCTGAATGCTCAAGCCATGCCCAGGACAAAGAGGCCAACCATACTCAGACCCTAAAATTCAGAGCACATCTGAAGTAGGACTGCTAGTTGAAGTGGTTCACAATAGGGCTAAGCAAAAAAACCAGGTACCTAGTTCAGGACCTAGACCCGATTCAGACCTACCAAATCTACACCTGGACCTGGTTGAATTGGGTTCGGGAGTGATTCCAAAATCGTGGAACTGGTTTGAACCGGCTTCGCAGTTGGGTCCTAAAAACTTGGAACTGGAAGCGGACCTATTATCCGATCCAATCAATTTTTTTTAAAAAAAAATCTGTGAGTTATATAAACCTGGCTACAAGTTTGCAACCAACTCAGTTATAGTAGCCAACTATATGTCATGGTTAATGAGGTAATTCCACCCCAACTTGAAATACTTTAGATTTATGGACTACAAAAGTCTGGACGGGGTACTCATCTCTAAACCCCAACGTAGCAAGCCGAAGACCCTCTATATGGCCCCGGTGTCTCGATCCCTAAGTTCACAATCTCCATTGATAGCAGGTGTTGTTCTTCCGATGCCACCATGATTTTCCGAGTATACGTTGATATGACTAAATCTTTTTGTTAATGTATAATGCTATTTGAATATGGTATTTTTTATGCTTTGATGAAATGAAATGCTATTTATTACTAACCAATTGGAGTTCAATGCAAGGCAGATGCATACCTACCACTCTACTAAATTTAATTTCGAATGATCGATTAGTTAGCTCGCAGGGTGTGTTGGTTCTCTCACACATAAGTGTAAAATTTAAATGAAATGAAATAAAGCAAAATAGGAAAGAAATTAGGAATTGGATACCTAGTTCTGGACCCGATCCCAACCGGTTCCAAAATCGGTTCCAAAAATCCTAGACTCGATTCTAGTTTATTGGACCCGGTTCTATGAAAATGGACCTGGTACCTGGCCCTGCTCAACCCTAGTTCATGACCCTAGATGAGGAGAAACAAATAGAAAGCCACCAGCCAATTTTGATAGCTAGTTATGCTACAGTGCATGCCCCGAAAAACCTGTGTCTCTCGCTTCGTAAACTAACAAAGAATCCTCAAGTGCGCAGGATCGTGTAAAAATTGTTTCACTCTCTTATTCTCATCAAAGTTCTTTGGCAGCTATTACAAAAGTTGTGGAACCTAAATATTATCATGAAGCCATCCACAACCCTATGTGGAGGCAAGTAATGGATGGAGAGACACGAACTCCATATGAAAATAACACCTGGACTATTGAAAGTTTTCCACCGGGGTAGAAAACCATTAACTGTAACTGTACAAGTGAAGTATAATGTTAATGGAAATCTTGAGTGTTACAAGGCTCACTTGCTAGGGGGGTCATCAAATTGAACCTTTTAGCTACAACAAAACTTTTGCTCCAGTAGCGGAGAAAAAGTGACAAGTGGTCTTTGTTTCCTAGTAGCTGCTGTTGCAAAAGGGATGGAATTGCATCATATGGATGTCAATAATGCATTCTTACATGGGGACCTTTAAGAAGACATATATATGAAATTTCCTCCTAAATTTAAACGTCTTGATCCTAATATAGCATGCAAATTGCAGAAATCCCTTTGGGGGCTTTTATAACCTCCCCGACCGTGGTTTGCAAAACTATCCTCCAAACTATGTGAGGATGCCTTAACTCAATCTTACACTGATTACACCTTGTTCACTTATCATAAGGGAGTAGTTTTTGTGGAACTATTGATTTACGTTGATTATATTGTTCCTACCGAGAACAATGTTGATGCTTGCAAATAGTTCAAAGCCTACTTGGACTCATGCTTCACTATTAAAGATCTTGGCCCCTTAGAATATTTTATGGGCATCGAAGTTGCATGTGAACCTTAAGGCATGTTTTTCTCTCAACGCAAATATGTTTTGGAAATCATTGATGAGTGTAGCCTATTGGGAAAGAAACCAGTTGACTTTACAATGGAGGAGGATCACAAAGTTGCATTGGCTACAGGACATGTATTGAATGATCCTACTCGATATTGAAGGCTCATTGGCCGTTTCATCTATCTTATCATCAATCAGTCGAACTTGACATGCAATTCTTAGTTTTAAGTCAATTCATGCATGCACCTAAAGAAAAGCACATGGAAGCTACAAAATGAGCGTTACACTACTTAAATTGCACCGCAGGGCAAGCCACTTTTTGGAATATGACAATAACCTTTGTTTATTTGGCTATTATGATTCAGATTGGGCAGTGTGTCCATTTTCTTGAAAGTCTCTTATCAGATATTTTATGATGCTTGGAGGATCACCCATATCATAGAAAACGAGCACCCTTGAAGCTGGAATACTTGCTCTTTCTTATGTTGGAACCAAATAACAAGCTGCAAAATTGTTTACAAAGGCTTTTGGTTAGAAGAAATTTCAATTTATGTAGAGCACATTGGGCACCATTGATCTCCGCACTCTAACTTGAGGGGGTATTATGGATATGTCGTATATTTTACAAATATATTTTTGTTTCCTAATTTATGTAATTACGAAATTGTAACTTGAACTCCAAGATAGGGTTAGACCGAAAAGGAGTAAGGTTGAGAGTGTCTAAGCATGAGTATATATTGTAGACTTGCCGTGATTAATAGAGGCTAGAACAAGGGCTCATCTTTCACCCTAAAATTAATTCTTCCCTCAAAAGTTCTTTACAAGCACCAATAGATAAAGCAGTAGACTTCAAGATTCATTGTTTTCCTTTTCATTCTTATTCTTTTGTTTTTTTTCACTTGTTTTGACTTTCAGATCTATGTTTAGTTCAAAGTAATTCAACTTTGGGTTTGCTATATACAAGTGGAAAATTGAGATTTTCATGTTAAGATTGTAAGAAATTGAATTGGGTTTTAGATCTATTCCGCTCTACTATTTACTTGTTCGTTGAGTAGATTTGACCCAAAAAAAATGAAAATTATATGTGTTATAATTGATAACTAGTATGCTTTGCCTTGTGCAATGCACATAGTATTTTTTGAATTTTTGTGTGTAGTGAACACATATGTAAAATAATAAATCATATAATATTCTATGTGATGTTAAATTTTTTTTTAAACTAATAGTTTTCAAACATAAAGTACAGTTATTACATTGTACAAATTATAAGAAATTATTAAATTAAGATTCTTATGTATTAAATTAGAATTTGTATTCTGCTAATAAATATAACTTGAAATTATTACAGTTTCTGACATCAAAGAAGAATTAGAATATGTGCTAATTAAGGTGAAAATAATTTTACTCCCCAAAAATTGCTAATATTGGCATGTACTCTGGTGCTCTAGTAAATTATCTCCTAATAAAGTCTAATAATAAGGGTGGAATTGTTTTTAAAAGGGTAAATTATGTAAGAGTGATATATTTCAAAAGACTAGGAGGTTTTGTTTTGTTCCTATACCAATGTGATGCATAGAAAAATTTTGAGTCTTTCTAATTATAATAACTATACGTAAAAGGCGTAGTAAATTATGTTAGTAATTCATATAATTTGTGAAAAAAATTGAGCCTTTATAAAAAAGTACAATAGTATTTTCAAAAAAGTTAAGTAAAAAACCCCACTCCCTAGATTATTTGAGAATGAAAAAAAAAGAAAAGATAATTTATAATATCTTAAATTAGTTGTCGATTTTTCATTTTTTTAAAGTCAACTGGGTACAATAGTTTTACATGATTCATGGGCTATTTATTGTTTATGTAACCAGTTATTTACATAAGATTATAGGGCTATAAGTGCAATAGTAATAGTAAATAGTAAATAATAATAACAATAATAATAAATTACAAATAATAATAATAATAATAGAATTTAGAAATCTTTTATTTTTTTCATAATAAGTGTGCATTTATGGTAAATAGGATCCACAATTATCATCATAATACTTCCAATATCGCTAATGTTTCATATATATAATAGTGAGGATATTTTATTATTTATTATTTTAATTAAGATTAACAATTTATGTAGTTTGGAGTTAGATTTGGAATTAGGTTACGAAAAATCCCAACTTCTATAAATTTAACACATAAAATATCTAGCTTTGGAGGTTTTGTTTATATATATAAACACACCCACACACACACACATATATATGTATGTATATATATATATATATATATATATGTATATATATATATATATATATATATATATATATATATATATATATATATATATATATATATATATATATATATATATATATATATATATATATATATATATATATATATATACATATATGTATATATATATGGTATCTTAATACGTACATTAGTACATGTATTCTACACTGAAAACGTAGTAAATAATTCTAAAGTAAAAAAAATAAGTCTTCCTAAACAGCTTTTAACATCCCCCTCAGGCTCAAGGTGGTGGCTAGCAACCCATCATAAGCTTGGATTATAAGACACTAGGGCATCCAAGTAAATGATCGACTACTAAGAACTACAGTTTTAACAACCACGTTTTAATGACCATACATAAAATTCAATGTTAAATGTTACTAATAACAACCAAAGTGAGTTTTTGTTGTTTAATTTCATCAAAAATCATCATTAGACATCAAACAAAAAAGTCGGTCGTTAGTTTTTGTCGATGTTCGTTATTATTGCCAACAGGAGGGAATGTACATAAATTGATGAGGGAAAACCAAAAACAAAAATCGGAATATTAACTTAGTTAAGATTATTAGAGGGAAAATATAGGTTTATATAACTACAAAATCAAAATCTTGCTAAAAAAATATAAAATCCAAGTCACTTAGAAGGAAATTAGGTGAACACGCATTTTAAGAACTCTTAAAACTAATATGGAATTCTCGATTGCATCTTTAGCTCATTCAAAAGGAAAACCAATTGCAAGATTGCTTTGCTTCATACCGAAATCTTGGCTTGCGAACCAGTCTCCCAAATTTCTAATTTCCTTCCTGCAATTTCTTCATCATTACATTAGCTTCGTTCTCAATTGCCTTCTTCTTGTGCTTAATATGTAAGTCTTGTCGATGATGTTGTGTAATTTGCATTGACATTTAGTAACTCATGGAGGTATCCTCTATTTCATCCCAACGCCATGTTTAATCAAATTTCTTGCTTTTTTGTCAAAATTTAATAGTAGTTTCACCATGGTGCCTGATGAGACTATATGATTAGCTACAGATTGTTATAAGTTAGTTAGCTTAATTGTAGGAAGTTAGTTAGATAGTTGGCAGTATATATACATATATCCCGGTCCTGTAATAAAATGAATGATTTTCCTTGTATTCAAATAATCAATCACCCCACAGATCAAGATTCCTCTCTCTCTCTGTTCTTCTTCTCGGAATTGCCATGGCAGTCAATCAACTATAACATGGTATCAGAGCTGGCATCATCTTCTTGGATTAATCACTTGCATCCGACGATTCTGGTTCTTCATAAGTTCATACAGACTTTCACGATCTGAGGTGAAATCTTTCAAAACTTAGCTTTCTTGTTTTTTTAAGAGAACTCCTTTTGTTTTTTTTTTTTTTTGGGGCATTCTTCAAACATCTTTTGTGATCTCGTTGCTTCAGGTTCTTGATTGAATCAAGAAAATGGCTGCCTCAGTAGAAATTGATACAAATGCAATATATATGGGGAACCTCAATGAACCATCACATCTTTTATACATCCATCCTTCAGATAATCCTAACAACATATTGGTTAGCGATTTATTAAATGGAGATAATTACAACAATTGGAAAAAGGCTATGGACATTGCATTGGTAGCCAAGAACAAATTAGGTTTTGTCCAAGGTGAGTGTGCTAGACCTACAGCTGCTAACTTGCTTGCTCACAGGGAAAGATGTGACAAAATGGTCTTATCCTGGGTCATGAATACTATTGTCAAAGATATAGGTCAAAGTATTCTGTTTTCTGCCTCGGCCTGGGATGTTTGGGTCCGGTTAGAGCAACGTTTTGGTGAAGCAGATGGTACTAAGATTTTCCAATTACAAAGAAATCTGTGTGTAATATCTCAAGGTCATCTATTTGTGACTGAATATTTTACACAGATAAAGAAGCTATGGGGTGCATATAATAGTCTAATTTCTTTACCTCGCTGCACTACTAGTGGTCAGTCTTGTGTGAGTCTTCTTGCTACAAAGAAATTGATTCAAGATCAGCAACTTATGCAATTTTTAGTTGGCTTACATGAGGATTATAAGTATGTGAGAGGAATGATGAACTTCTATTTTGTCATATTTTTAGCCTCTATTTGACCCAGTTCCTCCCCCGTTTTCACGTTTAATTGCATTAAGGGAGAGTCAAATCGGCCTCCTTCTGCATACTTTTCACTTATACAGTATCTTTCGGTATTTTCAGGAACTTTATCGAAGAAACAGAAAGATGAACAATATTCAGCAGAAAGGAGCGCCAAGGAGGCGACTTTGAGTCACGAAAAAGCGTTGCACGGAAGTCCCGAGAAATCGGACACACGCGGCACAACCGAACGGCGAAAAATGGACCAAGCCAACCGGCCGTCACATGGCACGGCCTGACCGTGCCACGTGGCATGACCGTGCCGCATGGCACGGTGTGGCCGTGCCACGTGTCGCAGCCGGCTGTGCTTGGTTCGTCCTCTTTTCGTGGTACCGGCAGAATTTTGGCACGGGGTCCCTGTGCCGCCGAGCACGACCGTGCCACTTTAGCGACTCGCGAATAAAGCCTCGGGCACGACCAGTTCGAGGGGATGCTTAGTTTATGCTTTAGTTTTTGTAATAGTTTTCTCTCAAAAAAAAAGCTTTCCTCTAGGCGATTCTTAGGTTTATTCTAAATATTGAATATTTATACTTTCAATTGTACTTTTGAATTGAAGGCTCGATTCTACCTTGAATTTCTGCAGTTTATTTCAGGTTCTCTCTCAATTCTCTCTTCTTCTTGTTCTTTAATTGTTTTAGGTTTGAGTATAATATCGAGTGATTTGGATTGTGTGATTGTTGTCTCAAACATGATTGTAGGCTTAAATCCCTCAACTTAGGTTGGGATTAACGCCGGATATGTATTGTTGAACTATGAACTAGTCCAATCCATGCTTTCCCTGTGTTTGTAATTGCGAATTTTACTATGCACGCCACCTGTTCGATGAAATGCTCGAAAGAACATTCATCTTTTTTATTGGGGTTTAGGGGAGCGTTGAGAGACGGAACCTTTACCTAGTGCGACTTAGTACACGATTAAGGTTTTAACATGAGAATAGTTAAGCTTTAATTGAGATTTGAGATTGTAGATCTTGTAATCCTTCGATTTTTAGTCCCATGAAAATAGGTGACTATGGTTCTAGGATTAGTCTTCGACCCTTGAGAGAGGGAGGAGATGGGCTTAATTGGAAATCTATCCATTCGTGATGTATGCTTAGGATTGTTTGATTGGGTTAGTATCTGATTCACTAACATATTCGTGCTGTTAATTTCAACCTAGGTGCCTTCCATTCTGCTGTTTGATTCACTGTTTAATCGTCTAAATTCCTTAGTTTAATTCTCAAAAAAAACCCCTATTGTGATCATCTAACTTGAGTTGTCTAATTAGTTCCGGTAATTGAAGCCAAGTTCCCTGTGGATTCGTCCCGTACTTGCCGGTTGCTAGCTACTGCTACGCTGTGCACTTGCGGTATATTTTTAACTTAACAAGGAAACATCTTGATGATTAAGCCTTTGCCTAGTCTTGATCAAGTCTATCAGATTGTTTTGCGAGAAGAGAAGCAAAGATCTCTATCAAGTTCTGCTTCTATAAATGGTAATTCTACAGCCTTTATGTATGGAGATTCACAGTTGGCTATGGCAGTCCAACAAAGAAATTACAACCAAGGGCCTTCTAGGTCTAATTTTCAGTCCAATTTTCAATCAAATCCTGGGTATCAACAGCCTAATTTTCAGCAGTCCATGCAAACAAATGGTGGAAACTATAGAATGAATCAGAGAACCGACAACAAGAGGACTTACTACTATGATCATTGTAAGGTTCCTGGTCATTCAACTCAAAGATGTTACAAGCTACATGGATATCCTCCTGGGCATAAATTTTACAGAGGAAAGAGAGTTGCAGCCATTGCTCAGACAGATAACAATTCTGATGCTCATACACAGAGCCCCGCTTTAACTGCTGAATAGTATGATCAATTGATACAACTTCTGCATAGACATTCTTCAGATGGAGACAAGCGTAATGAAGGAGGTAGTGTAGCTGGTTTCTTTGCAGGTAATGTAGGTAACATTTACTATTTTCTTACTAAATCTGATAATGGCAGTGTTTGGATTATGGATAGTGGTGCTAGTGATCATGTCACATATGATGTATCCTTGCTGCATAACATCAAGAAATTATCTATGCCTAGTTTCATTACTATGCCTAATGGAAAATAATCATCCATAACTCATTCAGGATCTATGCACTTAAGGAACGGCATAGAACTTCACAATGTTTTATACATACCAACTTCTCAGTTTAACTTGTTATCTATCAGCAAATTAGTTACACAACTTTCAACAAGTGTAACTCTTACACCAAGTTCTTGTGTGCTTCAGGGCCCTACAATACAGAAAGAAATCATCCTTGGTACGAAGAGTAAAGGTCTCTACCTACTACACAAAGAATCTGAAGCTCAGCAAAGCAATTTGGCTGTACATGGTCTAGGAAAAGCAAGTCCTTCTTCTGTTGCTTGCTTAACTAGTTATGAGCTTTGGCATCATAGACTAGGACATTTACCTTTTGAACAGCTTAAGAGTATAGTTCCACTTTCTTGTAATGACAAAAAACATAGAGTACGTCAAATTTGCCCTATGGCCAAATTACATAGACACCTTTCCCCTTAAGTGTGAATAAAGCAAAGAATTGTTTTGAGGTATTACATATTGATATTTGGGGTCCCTGCCCCTATAAAACTTATGATGGATTTTCATATTTTCTATCGATTGTAGATGATAAATCTAGAGCTACATGGGTACATTTAATGGTAACCAAGAGCTCTGCTTTGTCTTTAGTCAAAGCCTTTGTGGTTTATGCTGAAAAACAGTATGATGCAAGTGTTAAGATAATCAGAACAGCTAATGGAATGGAGTTTAAGGACTCTGAGGCACTGAATTTTACAAAACTAGAGGACTTATACACCGAACTACATGTGTTGATACACCACAGCAGAATGGCATTGTTGAAAGAAAACATCAATATTTACTTCAAGTAGTAAGAGCTTTAATTTTTCAATCAAATGTTCCGAATAGGTTTTAGGGGGGATGCTCTTTTAAAAGTAGTATATTTGATTAACCAAATGCCCTCATATGTTCTTAATAACCTAACCCCTTTTGAACTTTTGTACAATTTTAAACCTAGTTATCTCCACTTAAGATCCTTTGGTTGTTTATGTTATGCTACAACTTTGAAAAGGAACAGAAATAAACTATAGTCTCAAGCCAACCCTTGTATCTTCATAGGTATCCATTCAACCAGAAGGCTTATAAGTTGTATGATCTTAAGGAAAAGAAAGTAATTGTTTTAAGGGATGTAGTGTTTCATGAAAAAATATTTCCTTATCATTCCATGCCTCATACTTCAGACATACCCTTACCCACAGTATGTGACTACATACCTGATACAACATTCGACAATCAGCTTAATGATTCTACCTCTTGCATCAGTGATCCTATCCCTTCTTCTACCAATACTCAAGATAGGCCATCTCCCTTTGTTACTCCTAACAGTTCTAAGCATGTTTCTGAAAATACTTTTACTAATGCTCCTGAAGCTTCAACTAGTCATCCTGAGATCCTTTCAAACTCCTTAGTTCTTCCTCCTCCCCTTAGGGAGGTCTACAAGATCTCACAAACCACCTACTCATTTACAAGATTTTTTCTGTGGTATGGTTCAAATTAATGACTTTTCTACAGAGTTTCATGCTTTACATGCTCAGCTTGAGCAGTATACAGAACCTAAGAGCTATGAAGAGGCCGCAAAGAAGTCTAAGTGGATTCAGGCAATCCAAAAGGAAATTAAAGCTCTAAACAATAACAACACATGGGATCTAATCGATCTCCCAGCTGGAAAAAGGGCCATTAGCAGCAAATGGGTTTACAAGGTTAAGCTCAAATCTGATGGCACCTTAGAAAGGTTTAAAGCAAGGCTGGTTATAAGGGGATTCACACAACAGTATGGGGTTGATTATCAAGAGGTTTTTTCTCCCGTGGTAAAGATGTCAACAATAAGAAGTGTAATTGCATTAGCAGCTTCAAAACAGTAGCCTCTCTTTCAGTTAGATGTTAACAATGCCTTTCTTCATGGGGATTTAGATGAAGAAGTTTACATGGAGGTTCCAAAAGGCATCCCAAATCCCAACAACAAGGTTTGTAGGCTGAGAAAGTCACTGTATGGTCTCAAATAGGCTAGTAGGCAGTGGTTTTCAAAGCTAAGTCACACTCTAATATCTTTGGGATACCAACAATCTAAGTATGATTACTCATTGTTTATTAACAAATCTTCTATTAACATAACTATTGTTGTAGTTTACGTTGATGATATAATGATTACAGGCTCAGATTCTACTGAAATTACTCATCTCAAACAGCATCTGGATGCACTATTTGGCATTAAAGATCTTGGCTCTCTTCGCTACTTCCTTGGTTTAGAAGTAACTCATACTTCCAAAGGCATCATTCTGACTCAAAAGAAATTTACCACTGAATTGCTAAAAGAGTGTGGACCTTTGCCACAAACAAAAGCCTCCACTCCATTACCTTTAAACTGCAAACTAAAGCCGGAAAAAGGAGATCTCCTCCCTGATCCTTTAACCTACAGAACATTGGTTGGAAAGCGCAATTTTCTAACCAATACAAGGCCAGATCTATGTTACACAGCTCAAACATTGAGCCAATTTATGCAACATCCTAAAACATCCCATTTCAAGGCTCTGCAACGTGCTCTCAGATATATACCAGACACACTTTGTGCAGGAATACTTCTAAAAGGCAGTAACCAACTAACATTACAAGCTTTTTCAGACTCGGATTGGGCCGCTTATCCCACTACAAGAAGATCAGTCACTGGTTTTTTAGTATTGTTTAGAAACTCCTCTATTAGCTAGAAAAGCAAGAAGCAAAATATTGTTTCGAGGTCTTCTTCAGAAGCCGAATATAGAGCAATGTCACAAGCTGCTGCTAAAGTTACTTGGATAGTCAGGTTGCTTGAGGAGCTTGGAGTTTCTTCCCTCAAACCTGTGACTCTCCACTGTGACAACCAGTCTGCCATTCACATTGGCAAGAATCCCGTCTTCCACGAAAGAACTAAGCACATCGAAATCGATTTCCATTTCACTAGAGAGAAGACACTTGAAGGATTACTACAGCTCTCCTACATGCCAACTGATCAGCAACTTGCTGACATATTGACCAAGATTTTGCCTTCCTCTCAACAGAATCATATCTTAAGCAAACTTGGAATGGTTCCTCACCCTTCCAGTTTGAGGGGGGGTGATGAGACTATATGATTAGCTACAGATTGTTATAAGTTAGTTAGCTTAATTGTAGGAAGTTAGTTAGACAGTTGGTAGTATATATACATATATCTCGGTCCTGTAATAAAATGAATGATTTTCCTTGTATTCAAATAATCAATCACCCCACAGATCAAGATTCCTCTCTCTCTCTGTTCTTCTTCTCTGAATTGCCATGGCAGTCAATCAACTATAACAGTGCCCACTGTCTAATGCTTTTGGTTGGGTTTGCTACCTCATTGAGTGATTGTACAACCAGGTAATTCTTCAAGCTATGTCTTTGTCTCTGTCTCTCTCTTATTTTCACTATGTGAATTGTTCAAATTTAAGAACCTGTAGTAGTGAATGGAAAATTTTCATCCAGAAACTAGGGGTTAAGGGATGAATTTAAGTGATATTGTTAAAATTGGGTTCAAGAGGTGTTAGATTTGCACTTGCATTTAATTAGAATATTTCATGTTTAATGGGTGCCCAATTTCATTTCTTGAATTTTGATGTTGCAGAGCTTTGTTTCTTTGAGATTCATTAGTATACATGACAGACATATTGTTGTAATTCTACGGCATTAAAAGTCACTGAATCTTTTCTTTCATGTCAAATCCAAATCAAAATCTGATACCCTAAAAATCTCACCACCACGGGGGATGTGGGGGTCTAATGTAGCACTCTTGTTTCTTATAACTCCTCTCCAGGAGATTAAATTTTAAACAAGGAGTCCAGGTTCACTCCCCCCCCCACCCCCTTTTTAATGGTTCAAAGCAGTGCATTCATCACATTGTCTTTTTGTGTTTACATATAGCATGGATCAAAATCTTTTGCTATTTCTTATTTTGAGGCTTTTCTTAACAAGGCATTTTTATGTTTTATACATTTTGGCTTTAGAATTGTTTATTGTAAATACAACGGTGTCATAACTATCATATGTTCATATAAGCTTTTAGAATATATAAAGTGGAATTACTGTTTGGACACTTAGTACAAAAATGTAAAAAAATTTAAATTGAAGAAAGCAGTCGTGTTTCCTATGTGTCTTTCATTGGAATCTCATTATTGTATCTAATATCTATGAGGTAGTCTCTATTTTAATATCTATCTTTTGTAATAAACAATACTTTATACCTCTATATATATGCATCGTATGTAAAATTTGGATTTTTAAAACATTGCACATATAAACTTCACTCTCTTCGAAGGAAAAAAAAAGAAAAGAAAAAAAAAGAACTCCATCATCGACAGCGACTCAGCAAGATACAAAGCTTCCCTTTCTCTGTTATACATTGTTGAATGTTAAGACATAAAACAAAAGATCTTATTAAAACAGGAAAACACAACTATGGTAAGAAAATTAGACAAACTTATAAAAATTATGAAATATTATAAAATATATAAAATGAGGGTGATTTTTAAAATATAAAAAATGAATAATTGGTACGCTCCTAAAGAAGGTATAGTCATAACGCAAACGTACACTTGTTAGTCGTAGTACTTTAGGGCCTAACCCATAGGGATGGGGTCGAATCACAGCCACTACAACTAAGACTAACTCATAGTAATCAGACTGAAAGTATTAAATGAGCAAAACAGAATCATTCAACTAATAGAAATTGAATCTAACCTAAACATGATTAATACTGTAAATTAAAACAACTATCAAAAGAATTATCACAACTACTAACGAAATAATAAATTCTAAACATAAGAGGCAAGGGAGAAGAAAGAGATTATCACATATGCTTAAAAGCCAACGAAGAATATTGAATCTTCGATGGGTGTCAATCATAAAAATTCAGCTTCCACCATAAACCTAAGGTAGTAATAAAAATCAAAACTTTGATCGATAAAATTTTTGGAAAAGCTAAAGTCAAACTAAAATTGGAACTACAAAAATTGAATTAAAACTTAAACTCGAAAATAAATACAAGGATTAATAAACTTGAATTAAATCTAGAGCTAAAGAAAACTTGATATTAAACTCAACAAGAAAGAATTCCTAAAATTATAGTAATATCTCAAACTCTAGGGACTAAAGCTATAATTGGGAGGGAGAGAAATTGATGATTTACAAGCACGCCTAAGACCACTCATTTATACTAGTGTCAACCCCCATACTTTTCCAATTACATTAGATATCTTAATACAAAAGCTAGCATTCCGCTTTCCAAATTTTACTTAATTTTGAAATATGCTAATATTCCACTTCTTTAATTTACTTGCCAAATCATATTAAAATTTTGCTGAGAAAATAAGCTTCCAATTTCGGATTGAATTAAGCTATTGGACCATGGCCTGACTCAAGAGAAAATATGGGGCACTGACTGCTGGGCTTGGCCAAAATATGTACTTGAATTGCATTGTCTTGATCTCAAACTCTTGGTGCTCGCTTTTGACACTTATTATTTCATTAAATCATTATTTCCAATAATCACAGAAACTAAACAAAATCCAAAATAATTCCGATTATGAGTAAAAATTAAGCGATCAGAAGTACTTAAATGGATAGTGTTGGAGCCCAAACAAATGTTAGATTGGGTAAAGTCATTTTTTGGCAAATAAGAAAAATAGTATGTTACGATTATAGAAGCAAGAAAACAGCAGGAAAATAGTTTCCTTTTTTTAGTTGAAAATTTTTTGTATAAATTGTTACGTTTTTATTATAATTATCATCTCATTTCTGAGAGAGAGAAATACGAAGCAGCATAAGAATTTAGAGAGAAAATCTTTCTCCTATTATTCTTTTTAATGTCGGTATTCTCTCCTTATATTTACAGAGCATTTGTCATATTGCTTTGTATATCAATTCCTAAATTTCTCACTCATATTTTAGTAGTGTGAGATACAGTTTTCTGTAATCTTCGGAATATAAATGTGGTATCAGATCCAGTTAACTTATACTATTCAATATCATGGCGGCAGAATATGAGATCGAGAAGTTCAGTGGGAGTAATTTCTCTCTTTGGAAATTGAAAATGAAGGCAGTATTAAGGAAAGACCACTGCATAGCAGCAATTGAGGTCAGACCTGAAGGATTAGCTGATGATAAATGGAAAGAGATAGACAACTATTGCTAATTTACATCTGGCATTAGCAGATTCAGTTTTATCAAGTGTCATAGAGAAAACGACTGCAAAAGAAATCTAGGATGCACTCATCAGATTGTATGAGACAAAGTCACTCCATGATAAGATATTCTTGAAAAGAAAGCTTTGTACTCTTCGAATGAGTGAATCCATATTGGTAACGGATCACATCAACAATCTAAATACACTATTTTCAAAACTTACAGCGATGGATCGTAACATAAAAGAAAACGAGCGTGTAGAGCTTCTACTTCAAAGTCTACCTAACTCATATGATCACCTCATCATCAATTTGACAAACAATGTGCTTACGGACTTTCTAAACTTCAATGATGTTGCAGCTACTGTCCTACAAGAGGAATCTAGGCACAAAAGTAATGAAGATAGATCGTTCTCTTCGCAACAAACAGAGTCATTATTGATGAGAAAGGAAGACTAATGGAACGCAACTCCAGTGGGAGTCAAAATCCAGGGAGATCAAAGTCACAAAGCAAGAAAAATATCAAATGTCACTATTGTGGAAAAAGAGGACATATTAAACGGGATTGTTGGAATTATAAGAAAAGTATAAAAAAGACTTCCGAAGCAATAACCTCTCAAGGATGTGTTACTAGTACATCAGATGATGGATGAATCTTATGTGCAGATGCATCAATAACTTCTAAAGCAAATTCACTTATTAATGTTTGGGTACTAGATTCAGGAGCAACGTGGCACATGACACCTCGACGGGATTGGTTTTACTTATATAAAGCTATCCCTGAAGGATATGTGTTCATAGGAAATGATCATGCTTTGGAGATTGTTGGTATTGGCACCATCAAATTAATGATGCATGATGGAATTGTCCATAATATCCAAGAGGTACAACATGTGAAAGGCATAAAGAAAAATTTATTATCTATTGGGCAATTTGATGATCTTGGGCTTAGGACCCAAATTGCCAATGGTATTATGAAAGTTATCAAAGGTGCACTCATTGTGATGAAGGCAGAGAAGACCTCATCCAAACTATTCGTGCTTCAAGGACATACGTTAAAATATGGAGATGCAACTGTTGCTTCTACCAATCAAATAGAATCAACGATAAAATGGCATTATAACCTAGGCCACATGTCAGAACGTGATATAAAGATTCTCGCAGAACGTAATCTCCTGCCCGGACTCACATCGGTAAATTTATCGTTTTGCGAGCATTGTGTCGTAAGTAAGTAGAGTAGATTAAAGTTTGGAAGATCTACTACCAAAAGCAAACACATACAAGACTTGATTCATTCATACATGTGGGAATCACCAGTTACTTCCCTAGGAGGGGCAAAATATTTTGTTTCATTTATTGATGATTACTCTAGGAGAATATAGGTGTACCCAATCAAGAAAAAGTCGGATGTGTTTTCAGTTTTCAAGGAATTCAAAGCTCGAGTGGAACTTGAATCTGAAAAAAGAATTAAGTGTTTGAGGACAGATAATGGAGGAGAATGCATAGACGGTGATTTCCTAGCGTTTTGCAAACAAGAAGGTATTCAAAGACAATTCACAGTTGTCAGCACTCCTCAGCAAAATGGTGTAGCTGAGCGAATGAATAGGACTCTCTTAGAAAGAACAAGGGCTATGTTAAGAATTGCAAGGCTGCCCAAGTCTTTTTGGGCAGAAGCAGTCAAAACTGCTAGCTATGTAATAAATCGATCACCGTCAATGGCTATCGATTTAAGAACTCCAATGGAGATGTGGAACGGAAAGCCGGTCAATTATTCTTCTTTACATGTATTTGGATGTCCCGCATATGTAATGTACAAATCCCAAGAAAGAACAAAATTGGATCCAAAATCTAGAAGATGTATATTCTTGGGTTATGCTAATGGTGTTAAGGGATATCACCTGTGGGATCCCACTACCTGCAAGGTTATTGTCATTAGAGATATTATATTTGCAGAAGGACAACTATAAGATAAAGATGATAACACATCTAAAGAGACTACTACAGTACATATAGTTGATGAATCTAGAAAGGATGATTCTTCTGAAGCAAAGCCAGAACAAGAGGAATAAGAACCAGAGAGAGTAAATGATACAGAACTTCGACAAACACAATGTCAAATAAGAAAACCTTCATGGCACTCAGATTATGTTATAGCAAGCCATGATGCATACTATCTTCTAACAGAAGATGGAGAGCCATCCACTTTTGAAATGGCTCTAAATAGCCCAGATGCTTCTCTATGGATGACAGCAATATAAGAAGAAATGGAAGCCTTACATAGAAATAAGACATGGGAACTTGTTCCACGTCCAAAAGGATGGGAAGCCATTGGTAACAAATGGGTCTATAAGATCAAACGAGATGGTAATAATCAAGTAGAAAGATATCATGAGAGACTAGTGGCAAAGGAATATGCTCAGAAAGAAAGTATTAACTTTAACGAGATATTTTCTCCAGTTGTTAGACTCACAACTATAAGAGTAGTCGTGGCTATGTATGCGATATTTGATTTACATCTAGAGTAGTTGGATGTAAAGACGACTTTTCTTCATGGAGAACTTGAAGAAAAGATATATAGGCTCCAACCAGAAGGGTTTAAAGAAAAAGGAAAAGAAAACTTGGTTTGCACGTTAACCAAATCTCCGTACAGTCTAAAGCAGGCACCAAGGTGTTGGTACAAGAGATTCAATTCCTTTATTATTAGCCTTAGATACAACATACTTAATTTAGACGATTGTGCATATTACAAGAGGTTTGAGGACAATGATTTCATCATTTTGTTGTTGTATGTGGATGACATGTTGGTTGTAAGCTCCAACAAAGATCGAATCTAAGAATTAAAGGTGCAATTGGTCAGGGAGTTTGATATGAAGGAACTAGGACCAGCAAATAAGATTTTAGGGATACAAATATACCGAGATAGAAACACTAGGAAGATATGGCTTTCCCAAAAGAACTACGTGAAGAAAATCTTATGAAGCTTTAATATGTAAGATTGTAAGCCAATTTCTACCCCACTTCCTATCAATTATAAATTATCCTTAAGTATGAGCCCTAGCAGTGAAGCTGAAAGGACAGAAATGTCTCGAGTGCCGTATGCATCAGCAATGGGAAGCCTAATGTATGCCATGATCTGTACAAGACCAGATATTGCTCAAGCAGTGGGGGTGGTTAGTACACTTATGGCAAATCCTGGTAGAGAGCATTGTAATATTGTGAAAAGGATCCTAAGATATGGTAAAGGAACCTCAGATGCGGCATTATGTTTTGAAGGATCAGAGTTTATAATCAAAGGATATGTTGACTTTGATTTTGTAGGTGATCTTGATAAAAGAAAATCTACTACAGGCTATGTATTTACTCTTGCAGGTGGTGCGGTAAGTTGGGTATCCAAACTACAAACTATTGTAGGATTGTCCACTATAGAAGTTGAATACATGGCAGCTACTGAAGCTTGCAAGGAAGCAATTTGGATAAAAAGATTAAATGAAGAACTTGGATACACAAAACAAACGATTCCTGTGTATTGCGATAGTCAAAGTGCTTTGCATATTGCTAGAAATCCAAGTTCTCATTCAAGGACTATACATATTGATGTTCAATATCATTTTGTTCGAGAAGTAGTAGAGAAAGGAAGTCTGGATATGCAAAAGATTCACACCAAAGATAACCTAGCAGATATTATGACGAAGCCAGTTAATTCTGATAAGTTCCTATGGTGCAGATCCTCCTATGGCTTGTTCAAAACGTAAGCTACATGAAAATCGCCAGAAAAGTGAGTTTAAGTTGGAGATTGTTAAATTGGGTAAAGTCATTTTTTGGCAAATAAGAAAAATCGTATGTTACGATTATAGAAGCAAGAAAATAGCAGGAAAATAGTTTCCTTTTTTTATTGAAAATTTTTTGCATAAATTGTTACGTTTTCATTGTAATTATCATCTCATTTCTAAGAGAGAGAAATACGAAGTAGCATAAGAATTTAGAGATAAAATCTTTCTCCTATTATTCTTTTAAATGTCCGTATTTTCTCCTTTTGTTTAGAGAGCATTTGTCATATTGCTTTGTACATCAATTCCTAAATTTCTCACTCATATTTTAGCAGTGTGAGATATAGTTTTCTGTAATCCTTGGAATATAACATTGGAGCCCAAACAAATACCCCATACCAATATTTTGCTCGTCCTTGAGTAAAATAAAAGAAAAGAAAGACCTAACCTAAGAGACCTAACTCACTTTTATAGGAATCACAATTGTACTTAACACGTGCCACAAGCCTTTAAATCTTTAGGTTCCCCATATCAGATGAGTTTGATCTTATGAGGGTTTGCAGAAGATATAACCACAAAATCTTTGAAGATGAAAATAAAAAGGAAAGAAAAATAGAAAATCTTTTTTTTTTTTGAATTTTTTCGAGTATAATCAAATACACACAAGGGAAAACTACACGAACTTGACCAACAAATCATCCTTGCAATTCAAATATGAGATTATGCACAACCACAAATAACAAGGCTCTTGGTCCCTAAGGATGAGATCCACACACCAACTTTTTACCTTACAATCCATTAAAATAGTGAATTTATCCTATTACACGATATGTAAGTGTACCATCACCATAGAAGTTAAGCTTACCATGGTTTGATTCAATACCATTTGCTATTTTATTGACTTATTGGAAAGCAGGTCTTTTCAGTAGCAATATTATCTCAAAGAGTAGCACCTAGTAGCGCATGGCTCAAAGGGGTACATGTCATTCACAACCTTTTAACTTATTATCTTGATATTTTTTCTTTTTTTCTACTGCTTTTTTTTTAGCTCAATCAAAGACAAGCGGGGAAATCAAACCATGAAAGCCTAAAACTCTAAGATAATGGCTACATATAAATAAGGACCATACTCCACATTATAATGGAATGAATGTATTAGAACTGAGACATGGAATGACATACTTTGGAGTAAGGTCTACCATGCACACTACACTTGTATCCAAATCAATAATAAGTCATAAGGAGTTAAAGTTAATCTAACATACTCCAACTCCCCAAAATCACAAAAATAAAAAATCTTTTGGTTTTTTTGAAATTTTTTCTCCTTTTAAAAAAATAAAAATTGAAGCATGGCTTCCCCTTCCCCCATGACAAAATCACACAATGTCCACATTTAGGGAAAGAGGCCATAAGGATGCAAAAACAAAATAAAAGATGAAAAAACAAATGAAGAACACCATATACATTATATACAAAGGATAGAACAATGATGCTAGGTCGGATATTGAATGTATCCAAGCTACCTTAGTGGTTTGTGGAGCATTAGACACTCTACCTTATTCAAGATGCCACCCTTTTACTCAGATGCAGTTAGAGCTCGAAGGAGCTTATCGTGAACCTACACATGCATCTTGATCAAGTACAAGTAAGAGAACATAAATATGAACACAAAAATAATGCATAGTGCCCTGTTTAGCTTATTAAATGCCTTGGAATAATCAACAAAACAATAAGATAGGCTTGGATGAACAATACTCCTAGGCATGTCATCTAGGTAAAAGTAATAATGGTAAAGGAAGGGATTATACCCTTTATAGTTACCTAGAAACCTATCAAACTCAGTGACCCTCCCCATATGTCATTCTATCTCAGTATCCATAAGCCCCAAATCATTATTGAGATCGGTTGTCACATAATTATCCATTGGCTTTACCAATGAGTACTCAAGGGAAAGATAGGGTGGTGATCAGGTAAAGGGATCATGGACTAACTCAACTAAGGTGCAGGATACAATACCAATATGTTCAAGACTAGTCGATAACATCTCTACAGTAACCTGCTCACATGACTCTCCTAAAGAAGTCTCCTCAAACATATGCTTCTTCTTATTGAAATTGCACTCATTTTGTTTCTAAACTCATTCTAAAAACTGATTAAACATATTATCGATCATATGCTCCATTGAAGTAAATGCAATTTCTACAATATTCTCAATTTATGCTTTGAATCGAACATATTGGAGGCATGAGTTAGACTGATGATCAAAATCATAGCACAAGTTACATGTAGGAGGGACACATTGAGGAATAGAAGTGGGAGGAAAATAGAGTCTCATAATTTTTCCTCATCAAATGATCTAGTACAAAAGGCACATGGATTGGGAAATAACATCCCAAAAGCACAAGCAATATGTTCAAACTCATAAGTATCCCTAGCAACCCACTCAAACAAGTCCATAGCCTCATAAACAGTTTTGAAAAGAAACCCGAAGTACTCTAAAAGAATTTGGGTCTCAACATTCACCCCCATTAATCACCCTCGAAACTTCCCATTTCCCTACACAGTATCGACATTGAGTAATAAAATTATTCAAGCGGGCAAAATACCTCCAGAATAATTCATGCTTATGTTGGGGAAAGTGAAAAATAGCCATCTTCTTTTCAAAAATTTTTAAATTTTAGGATTTTCAATTTTTTGGACAAGAAGACAATAAAACAAGAAATTAGGATGATGAGATTTTAATCTACTAACAAAAATTATAAAACTAATATACAACAAAAATTCTGGGAATAATCACGATAACAAGCAAAAAGAAAAAGAGTGACCTAAATTCAAACCATCGTCCCCGACAACAGCACCAAAACCTTATTACGCTCCTAAAGGAGGTATAGTAATACTGCAAGCATATAGTTGCTAGTTGTAGTACTTTATGGTCGAATCCACAGGGGCGGGGTCGAATCAAGGCCACTGCAACTAAACTAACTCATATTAATTGGACTGAAAGTAGTAGTGGCACTTCATTTTGAATTTCCTCCTTTTTCGATAGGAGTTCTGCTCGAATGATTACCATTGGCAAGCTCATAAGTTAAACTATATGTAAGAGAATTCTTCTATCCCTATAAATGTTCAATAAAGAAAGTAAACTAGTTACACCATAATTGCCAACATAAGAGTTACCATTGCACTTGCATATTTATAAATTATTTTATAAAACTAAGTATTCCCTTGCAATCAGTTTGTATATGAAAAATAGCTTTGGAGCTAAAAAGATTAAGAACTTTTCAATTCCCTTTATAGCTATAAGAATTTCTTTTTCCATCGTGTGATAGTTGTTTTTTTTACTTTATTAAAACTTCCACTACAGTATTTGTAGAATTTTTCTCCTTTTATTTTGAGTACTGCACTCTGTCACTCATTACTGACATCTGCCTCAAGAATTAAATCATCTCCTGCATCAGGAAAATTAAGAATTGGATAATTATTTGCTCTTCTTTTTGATGTTTTGAATAATTTTTGAATCACTCGGAGTTCATGTCGAACTTATTTCTTTCTGGAGCTTCTCCTATAATAGTTTTCTCAATTTACTAAATCTTTAACACAATCTGAAACATAGGTAAGAAATACATGAAACTTTTCTATTTGTGTTATATGTTTAATCTTCTCAAAAAAGGTTCTACTTCTTTTAAAACATGCTTTTGTAGAATGATTTGTCTTGCTTTTATTTCTTGACCTAAAAACTCTATTTCTTGTTTAGCATAAATGCAATTGTTCTTTCTGAGGATAATTACATCATCAATGCATCTATGGTGATAGATAGAATGCTATCTTTATGATGCTTAATGGTCATAGAAAAGATAAAAATATCTTAGACAACAGTGATTAAGATCTTGGAAGATGTTATCCATTCCCCTTTGGAATATCTAGGCCACATTTTTGGGACCAAATGGCATGACTATCTATTCATAATATTGGTGAGGGGAACCAAAGCAGTCAAAGGAATGCTTTTTTCATCCATTTTTATCTACCTCTATCCGCTTTTATAATCCATTTTTAAGAACCAAGAGGCTCCTTGAATTTTATTGAAATCAAAGATAGTATTATCATTAAGCTTTTTATAATTGATTACTGTCCTAACTTTTCCTCTTTTTTCTTAAGCATGATTCCACAAAAGCAAGATTGGTGTGAGAACTCTTATTATTCCTGATTAATCCTTTATCCAAAAGGTTTTTGATATGCTTATCATATTCTTAGATATCATGGTGTGTATAAACCATTTGTCTTACTTAGATAACAGTGTTATGATTTAACAAAGCAATATTTCCAAATGTCTTATCTTTATCCAAAAATTTAAGAGGATTATTAGAGTAAAGTTTATTGCTCTTGTTGTTCAACAATCTGTTCTTTAATAGATAACTGTAATAATGAGATTATTAGTGCTACTCCATGTTGTGTAGGGATTAATTTCTCACTATTCTGACTGTGTGTAAATTCAATCTTTGAATAAGTGTATGCTTTGTTTAATTTATCAACAGGAACTGAGTGACTATCTATTGTGAATATGATTTTGCTTATGGTGTGTGTGCATGGAGAACATAGCATTCGAAAATTATTTCCAATATTGATATCATAAATGGGCTTATTAGTACCCTATAGAACTAATATAATATTTTGGGCTCCTCCTATTTCTATGGATAATCCTTTTGTGGCTTCATTATAGCTCATTATGCTATTGTCAGCTATCTTACTTGATAGGATTCTTTGTTGTTTTCCACATGAATTTTCGAAAATGGAGATCTTTTTTCAAAATACATAAAATAATCACTATCGATGCATGCACATAGTTCATATCTGTTACATCCCTCTAAGCATATATTTATTGTGATACAAATGCTATTAAGATTAGTATTGGTGACTTCAGAGCATATCTGCATAGTCATATTTTTGACTAATTCATCTTCATAAATTGGCTCACTAACATGCCTTCTTTTGTGTCGAACAATTTTTCTATGTAAATTAATCCTTCGATCCACACTGTGTCTTAAGAGCTTAAAATTGATTGTACTCATTTCACTGGTCGTACTAACTGTATCATCTTATTTAAACTCTTTTTGTAACTACCGAAAATGCTTCTCCTTATTTTGATTTTGTACTTATACTTCTTAACAGTTGGAGTTTAATGGTAATTTTTCCATTTTAATCAATTTTTATTGCATTTTTCTTATTGATTTTTGTAGGATTGGAAAAACGTAATATCCAAGTCCTATCTTTTTATTTCTCGCACGTTGGATTTTATCCTTTGAATGTTTTCCATTGCAGCAAGACTTTCAATTTTTCTGCCTATATTATTGTTAGCTTATTTTTTGGATTTATAATATTATCTACTTTGCAAATTATTTTTCAAAATATCCTTAGTGGATAACTGCCTCTCTTCATATCCATCCCAATTGTTTCTTACCTTAAAGGATAGGAAGATTTTGGCAAAGTCATTTTTTACGATCACAAATATTTATATTGACAATTGAATCCTACTAAACCATTAAACAAAATGGTCTTGATCCATATGGTAATTTGATTATTCAATTCATCGTGCCTAATATCACAAAGCAAAGAATAAAGGTTGACATCTTTGTCATAATATTGCAATAGTGTAAGTTGAGCCTATGCACTTATAACATCATATACTTGTGGTTTCTATCTTTGTTATACTTAAGGATATTGTCCCAGTTAATGAGATTATCTTCTCCCAGATCAAATTCACAGTCTTTTATCTCTAAATCGTGTTTCATAATTTTGCATACGTATTTACTATTTAATTGAAAGATGAATTTGTTTATAGATCATATTTTTCTATATTACATAGAGGACCCAATCTTCTTTGACGTCTTCATTCTCATAATCTACAGTAAATTCTTCTCCTTGAAGGTTGCCAAGACTAATTGAGCTACTTTTCATCATATTACTAGTTTTTCCATAATCACTTCTTACTTCATCTTCCATTACTATCTCAACAATTCCTTTGTTGTTTTCCAGGGCCATGTCTAATGCTTCTTCTTCACTAATATCAAAAAAATCTAACTACCTAATGTTTCAAATAGCTTATTGTTCTTCATATTTTTACATTCATTTGCATAATGTCCAACATCTTCACTTGCTCAACACTTACAACTATTTTTTCCTCCAAGACAATTAGAAACTTCCTTAAAAGAAACCTTAGCTTCCTTAAAATTTGTTTATATAATAATTTTCCTTGTATTTATCTCTGCTTTGCTTGTTAAAACTCTTTTTTTTTTAATAGATGTTCTCTTTCTTCTCTTCTCAAATTCATTTTCCATTAATGAGGAGTATCCTAAAGGCTAGAAATTGTTTCTTCATTTTTCTTCGAGATCAAGACAGTGATTATTAATGCATTTTCCTAAATTATATATTAATGACATCTGCTTTTTTAAGCCATGTAATGTATTTTTCATTGGTTACTGAATTTATCGGATAGGATAATTTATCATAAAACGTACAAAAATTGGTTTCATTATGCCCAATATTATAACAATATTAACTAAATTCAATCACATAATATTCTAGATACCACATGTCCCAGAGCTCTACATTATTAGTCTTTCTTTGCCATTATAGCTTTTTCTTCAAAAACCATTTTAGCTATGGTAAATTTGATTTCCTTACATAGTTTTTGACCATAACGGCTGGCGTTTCTATCATTCTTAATATATTTTTACCTTCTTCATCTAATGACTTACCAAACTCTTGCAGTCCATGCGATATTTAAGTTCAGAACAGTATTCATGCCGCTCTTCTAATGTTCAAATATCACCTCTCTATTACAAGATTCATCTATATTTAGGATACAACTCACTTAATTAATTGGGCAGGGTTGATTTTTTCAAACGATGTGGTTTTCTTTGGGATGAACATAAAAGAAAAGTTGGTCATTTGTCATAATGGAACATATTTAGGTCTCATAAAATAGGTTTTTCTTCTAGATGATTTACCAAACTCTTTTGGTTTCGAAATTATATCGTTAATTAAATTGGATTCAAATTCATCAATATTAAGTTCTTTGCCAATTTTATTGATTTTACCTTCGGAGACCAAGTTTCCATTATTTTTCTCCAACTTTCTCCTAATTTCTTCTAAAGGAATGACATCCATTTCCTCTAGTTTAGTTAGGTTCATTTCTTCATATATTTCCTCCTCTGACTGGGCATTGTTTGTTCCTCCATTATCGGCAAGTAGTATTTCTTGTTAATCAACTATTGCTCTCATGGTCTTGTTTAATTCTTCTAGATTTTTCTCTTTATCAAGCATAGTTTGTAGCTCCTCCATATTGTACTAGTTATAGTTCATCATCTTTATCTTCTTCTTTCTCTTCGTTTTCCGACAATTTTTCAATTGATTTTCTTGCTTCTTTTTCGATTTTTATAACTTGCAAAGGAAATTGATTTTTGTTTTTTGATTTTGGAAAGGATATTTATGCTAAAATAGAATAGTAATGCCTCAATCAGATTTTTCCGCTATATCGAACTTCGTTGATTAAAGAAAGATTAGAGATGATTGTTTCTTTATCTCCTTAACTTCATTCATATATTTTTTTTCTAATTCTACTTATAATTCAAAAAGTATAAGTGATATAATCTAGTTGCCATATTATTGAAGCCCTCTAGGGTGTATACAATATGGGAACAATTGTGAGCATGACAAATAGAATATGATTCAAGCATTAAATGTAATTAATTAACTTAGTTGACCGTTAATTAACTTAATTATCTTCATTATTTTTTACTCACATGGTTCTGATACTAGATACAAGAGTGTTTCAAGTAGTACTTATGAACATAAGATCCTGCCCTCATAAAAACACTGCTAATCTTCATAACCTTAGTACCAGTACTATAATTTAATCAAATTTTAAAAAAGCATTAAGTGTGAGGGGAAAAAAAATCATCTAACACCTTGTAACCAACTCACTGGAAATTGATTTGACAAAGATGTATAATGGTTTTCTAATTAAAAGAGACGAGCTTGAGTCATCTATGATCAATTAGGGTAATACTTGTACCCAAAAGGTTAAAGATTATACGTACTTAAGCCCCTTAAACTATCATATAGATTTATACTAAACTAATTAGCATGCATTCTAATTAACTTAACATAAATATCATGAATAATAAAGACAAACCATTATAGAATGATGAAATAAAAATGAATTAGATAATAAAACACAAAACCTTAGCCTTATCCTGAAGTGAAAAGGGAAAGACTCTCAACCTGACTTGGCCCTGGGTGATTCCCTTAGATTGTTGCATGGTCAAATGTGTAATAACGAATTCATTAATATGATGATACAGGTAAACCAGTTTATAAATACTAACAGAAAATAAAATCTAAAATTAGATAACTTATAAATTGTACTTAAATAAATATGAAATTAAGTAATAAAGCTAACTAGGCTATAAAACCTAGTTTTCTACACTTAATTAAACTCTAAAAACTTAAAACCAAAAAAAAAATTTAGATTTATTGAACTAAGAAGCTACATCTATGAAATTCATGAAATAATTCTGAAACCCAAATTAATTAATAGCGGATTAGGACTCTACATGAACCCGAAAATAGCATAAAGCAAGGAAAAATACAAAAGAAACTATTTTTAATCTAATTTCTAACAAACCAATAAACAATAGCAAGAACAAAATAGAAAATTAATCTAAAAATTAAATCACACTAAATATCAAAATATACAACAACAACAGCAACAACACCTCCCAGTGTGGGTTCCGCTTTCACGGGGTCTAGGGAGATCCAACTGTAAGCAACCTTACCTCTACCGGCATTCTTAATTACTAAGGTACACCTAAAACACTATTCTTTTGGTGGGGTACACGAAATTTAATATTAAAGTCTAACTTTAGGAATTAAAATTGACAAACTAATGACATGAACTAAAAAGTAAGCAAGTAACTATCAAAGATACCAAATTTATGAAAACACTTAGCATAATCTATATCTATCATGCAATTAATATTTATCATCAACAAAAAAATTGATTTGTCCATGAGTTATATTGTAGAAGACATCCACCAGTAGATCTTCCCTATTTATTCTTATATTATAGTTTAATTACGTCCAACCCTAATATGAACCATACTAATTTTGATAATCGCAGTACCAATACTAGAATTTAATCAAATTAGAGCACTAAGCATTAGAAAAAAATCATCTAACAACTTGTTACCAACTTACTAGTAAATTAATATCGCAGAGACCGATAATGGTTTCCTAATTAAAAGAGATAGGTTTGAGTCATCCATGACCAATTAAAGTGATGCTTATACTCAAAAGACTAAAGCTCATGCATACTTAAGCCCTTTAAACTATCATACGAATTTATATTAAACTAATTAACATGCATTCTAATTAATTAACATGAATGTCATAAATAATAAACATACTGAGAGGTGTTGTCGTTGTTGTTGTTGTTGTTGTCATAAATAATAAACGCAAACCATTATGGAATATTGAATCAACTATCAGACAATAGAGCACATAACTTGTTTCAAAATAATTAATTTGGCATGGTTTCGAAAAGATGATGCTAAACAAGAAAACTATTCACTCATATTATGAATTGAGACACATATAGAATCCAAATATTTCATGGTACATAGCAATGTGATGATGATGGTGCGTGATGATGATGTAGAGTTACTGTGGTGGTGGCGATTGAATGATAGCAATGTGATGATGATCCATGGAATATGGTGATGATTATCATGGGATGGCAAAGAAGGTAGGATGGGACGAAGGTGCGGAGATGTTGATTTGATAACATGAATAATCTAGCTAGAGTTTTGCAAGGCTTCTTTCTTTCCAAGGTTTCTGATTTTTTTTTTTAAATTTTAAAATAGGGCTAGTAATCTCTTAAGTCTACTCCTCCAAATAAATCATTGTAAAAATAAATATTTTTCACAAATTATTAATTTGTGATCGACTTGATAAATCCACTTGAAAAGTCCTTCAATAAATAAAACCCATGTTTTGACGTCTTTTGTTCTCCTCTTTACTTGATTAATTAATCATCAATTTAAAAAATATATAAAATAAACTAAATTAGACAAGATAATGTATACAACATATGCTAAAAATTATTAAAAATATGCATGAATGTATGACTTAACAAGCTGAAAGCATAAAAGATCCACACAAGAATTCTTTCTTGAAAGTCATTAAGTTGTTTGTATACTTGCCAACGTGTTCAATGGCACAATATATATTTTGCCTTAAGACAGTTTGAATGTCTCTAAGTGAAGACTTGCATCTAACTTTTCAGAATAAAAATTTGCACAATGTAAACAATTTTTTATTGAAATGAAAGGCCTGACTTGCCATATTGAAAGCAAGCTCACAGCTTAATTGATACCAAGGGCTCTTTTTAAATAAAGGATGCGGAATCAAATCCTACCGTTGACAAATCCTACCGAAGGGCGTGGATATTATGGGCTTCACCCATCCTCGCCCCAAAGCCTATATCATACACTTGAGTGTACGTACTCCCATATGACACCTAAGCAATTATATATTGAAATATAAAATATATGACAAATGCACTCACTACTAGAAAGCGGCCCAAATTTCGACCCTTACATTCCAACTCATATCGTTTGTGTCGATACTAATTTTTCTAGAATTGAGAAATCTCGACACTTTTTATGGTCAGAACTACGGCGGCCATTAAAAGGGTCGAGATAATTGACATTGGAGCCCACGCCCAAATTTTATTGAGTCCGCGAAATTAAAAAAAGAAACAAGAACCTGTGCATTTGCCCACGCACGAACCCTAGCTCCAGATTCCTCTAGCTCCAGAACAGATCGAAAATAAACACAACAATTTGTTTCAAAGCGGCCACGATTTCTCCAGCTCCAGAATAGATCGAAATCCACGCACGAACCTTAGCTCCAGATCAACTTTGCATTCGCCCAAAATCCAGAACCCTAACTCCAAATCTCGATCAATTGCGCCCAGAACTGTCAGTCTCGATCAATTTCGCCCAGAACCGTGAGTCGCAATCTCTTATGGAACTCGATCTCTCTTTTTGGGCCGGTAATTCGCTCTCAACTTCAACTCGTGCCTATGAATTTGTTGAGGTTTGTGGCTTTTTTTTTTTTTTGAAATTTTGGGTTTATGGAACGGTTTTTGGTGTTGATTGTGTGTTCTTTTCTACAATTTGGATGGTAACAGGGGGATGGCTAATGGGCTATTGGGGTTCCAGGAGAATGTTCATAACCTGCCTCAGTGGAGAAATTGAAGCCTACTAAGACCGACGCTGACACAAGGTCAGTAGGAATTTCTTTGCGCAGTCTGTGTATGTCTCCTTCTATACAAGTTACTTATGTTCTTCTGAAGTTACCCTTTGAGCAGCTTGGCATTTTCATGCTTCGATGTTGTATTGGTTGAACCCTCCACTCCCTCTTGAGCAACTACTCTTTGTGGAGCTATGGTTATGCTTTGCTACGTTTAACATTTGTGCATCCACATTTGCTATCTGTTAGTTGGCTCTTTTTCTATTGATACCTGATCTAATTGTTTGTTGTTTGTTATTCCTGACATAGTTAGCTTTTGTTTCTTCCTTCTTTGCAACACTTCTATTTTATTTTGACCTTAAATATCTTGCTTGCAGTATTGTTTTTTATCCTTGCTGAGTGAGTTCCAATTCTTCTATGATCTTAAGTAATACATCATGAATTGCGTACTTGTTTTTAATTGTTTTGGGGGAATTTTGGTAGACAGACCACTTAAGTAGACATAGGAATAAGAGAAGTTGGAGGAAGGCAGCGAAGAGGGTTTTCCTTTTCCTTTTTGATCCTGGGGATGGGGGAGGGGAAATGTTATATGTGACTGGTAGGCAAGAATAGAGTACTCCAAGTCCTTTTGTTATGAATGGTTTATGACTTTATGCTTTCAAGTTTTACTATTAAAATTTTATCGAATTTGTTTTTCTTTTTCCCCCTCAGTTTCATTTATGTTGATTACTATCGTTCTCTCAATTGGAAAATCCACTGATATGGATTTCCTTTTTTGGTATCATATTATATAGTTTAGATGTTCTCAAATATGATCGTTCTCATACACTGTTAAGGAAGGTTTGACAAGATAAAGGTAGAACATGTTACTGTGCGGCTTAAACCACACAAAGATATGATCATGGTCGGTATATATTGATACAAGCTGATGAGGAAATTGAATAAAAGGTATCTGGTAATGTATGTTGTTAGTGACTGATTTTAACATAATGTTCGATATTTCATGGATCAGTACTTGATCATAGAGGATAGGAATGATGCAACTTTTATAATGCTTGGGATTATAGTGAATAAAAGAGGAACTGAATGGGACTTTTTGTTATCACATTGTGAGCGAAAAACGATAACTGGTTCTTTGGTCCCCCCTCTTAATGTGTTACGTTTCTCTTTAAATTTGTCTATGAAAAAAAGTGGCAGTTAGTGATATGCCAATCTTCATCAACTTCGGGGTTTAATCTTGCTTACTTTCTTAGTATACTTCTCCCACTCAGTATCATTCCATATTAATTAGCAGCTTCCGTTTTAGTTTGGGGGGGGGGGATTGGTTTAACATATTGTAAACATATGTTTTTTGAAAGAGTTTTCATCTAATTCAAGCCTTTTTCTTTAAATAGGCTTAATTACATGAATTGTAATCATTATTTCATAATGGATTCATGTTTACTTGAGCATTTAAGAGTTGAAACAAGGCATGTTCTCGGTCTGTTCATTAGTTCATCTTTCATGTTACATTAGTTTCGAGACATTCTTAGCTTTCTAACCTTGGACACCCCCTAGCTATCTTTTTGCGCCACGAATAGCAACGGCTGGTGAACCATTGCAACCTGTTTTTCTCCAATACAGCTATACTACTTTGCATGATTTTAACTATTAACATGTTAGTTCCTCCTCTCAATCTCCAGGGCCATAAACCCACCTTACCCATCAACCCTTTTTGCTCGCCCTCAGCTTTTCCCCTCCACTCTATCTCTAAACTCCAGCGACATTGACAAGCCCTAAGTTTGAAATTCTAGGATCATCCACTAATAATGGCGGAGAAGCTTGGGGCATAAGGATTAATGGGGTTTTCAATGTTGATGGTTGTGTTAGTATTGAAACCGTAGCAGCACTGCTAGAGTTGCAGTTCTGATGGATGAAGATTTGGAAGGCATGGATTTTGATAATTTGGTCTACTTCTTTATCCGATTATGGGTTTAATTAGTTTCTCTCCACTTGTGCTGGATATTGTTTAGATTTATTATCTAGTTCTTTTTTTTCAGCAATGATAGATGGTGAGTTGGCGACATAGGTGTAACGATGGAGAATAGAACTTTGATTGGTCAAAACAATTGATTTTAGCAATTTGGGTTTTTCTTTTGGATTACTAGGTTTAATTTCAATATTTGATTTTGGGTTTACAGGATGCAGGAATTTGACAGATGGGGCCGAATTTTTAAATAAATTTGGAGACTTGGATTAGAATTTTGGTTGTATTCTTAGTTTGGTTTAGATTGAATGGCTTAAGTGATTGACCCCTAGACCCCAGCGGCTTCTCTAAGCAGCTTAAAAGGTCTTCTATCCCCTCACATTTGTATCATTTTTCTAATTTATTTGGATTAATTTTAAGTTTGAATCTTTATTTTACGATTTAGTGCTTATGTGATATTATGAATACTGTGATTTTGTGAGTTTGGTTTGAGATAAGTTAAGTTCTTTGGTGATTTTTGTTTCTTGCTGTGAGAATTGATGTGGGTGTTTTTTTTTTTTGGGTTAGGTCATTCGTCCCTACCCTTGAATGCTAGAGTTATCTTTAATTATGTGGCCTTGTTTTTTATTTTATTCTTTTGATAAGTATTTTTTTGGTTAGTAAGGGGTCTTGTGTGATAATAATAGGGTATTTGTTATAGCTTATGGAACTTATGCAGTGAAATAAGTGTTTTAATTCAGAAGAAAGGGCATTTTAATTGGTAAAGGAGATCAATTTTTACTCTTTGTTCACCTCAGCTCAATCCCTCTTCTTGATCTTGCTATTATCAACATGAAGGTAATTCACTACTATGTAGACCCCCCCCCCAAAAAAAAGACGCAGGAAAAAAAAATCATTGTGAAATTATTTTATCAATCTATGAGTCCAATATGAAAATCAATACTAACATAACTATTGTCAATTGTGATTTTAATATGAGAAGTGACTTCCCCGAAGCATATCAAAGTATTATAATAGTAGTTTGTTCATATAATATAGGCTACATCATCTATTCTAAGGGATTGTGAAATGGGATGAGCAAAATCCAAGGTGCAAAAACTGTTGAGATGGACAGGCAATAAATCCAAAGGTGCACAATAGGTTTCGGGTTGACCAAAGAATTTGCTAGATAATTCTGAAGGGTCATTCCAATTGAACGTAGGGCTTCTTACAACCAAAGCGAGAATCATTCCAAAGGCAAAATGCCCTTCTTGTTTCACATTCAGTTTTAATTCTCCTACTGTTAGTTCTGTCTCTTATTAGCCCTTCTTGTGTAACCTGATTGTCCTTGAATTTTAAGAGCTACTCCTTACATAATATTTGTTTTATTATTATAAAATGAAGCATACAAGATATTGTACTAAATTATTTTATGTTTGTGGAAATGGACTCAAGTTGTGACTGAATTACCAAATGATCATCCTGATTATCTTGATGGTGCTGTCAAATTTATTAAGCTTCCATGTAGGAGATGCAAAGTGGACAAATGGTTACCTATAGAAGAAGTGGAGCAACATATTTTATTCAAAGGTTTCCATAAGGAGTATAAACATTTTATTTTTCACAGTAAAGGGGACATTCTTGATCATGTAAAGTATAGAGGAAGCACAAGTCAAAAAACAAATATTAACCCATCAAATTTCACTAGTGGAGATGATATGGAAGGTTTGTTGAGAGCAGCTTTTGGGGTTAATATACCTAGGTGTAAGGATGGCATTCTTCATGATGAGGTTGATGAGCCGCTTGATGAAGGAGTTGAACCTTTTGACATCTATGGTGACCAAATTTCCTCAGAACAATTTTACGAATCAGCAAATCATCTATTGGATGATAAAGAAAAAGTGAAATATGAGCGGCTACTAGATGCGTCCAATAAGGCACTTTATGATGGGTGTACCACCTTTTCAAAATTATCTTTCCTCCTATGCTTGTTTCATAAGAAATGTATGTTTCATTGGTCAGCTGAGTCTTTCACAATGTTGATGAAACTTTTAGGAGATGCATTCCCTTAAATCATGGAGTTTCCCTCCTCTTGTTATGAAGCTAAGAAAATGATCAATAACTTGAGCCTTGGATATGAAAAGATTGATGCTTGTCCTAATGATTGCATTCTATATTGGGTTGAGTTATTAGAAAAAGATAGGTTCCATGTTTGTGGTGTTTCAAGATGCAAGACAGTAAAAGGTAAGGAAGGTAAGACATGTGAAGGAAGTTCAAATGCTAAGGTAGGAGAGCCGGCTAAGGTGATGCGTTACTTCCCTCTAATCCCTAGATTGAGGAGGATTTACATGTCATCTAAGTCAGCTAAACAATGACATGGCACGACAGGGATTGTGTGAAAGATGGAAAGATAAGACATCCAGCTGATGCTATTGCATAGAAGGAATTTGATACCTTATATCCTGACTTTGCTTCTGATTCTCGTAATGTTAGACTTGCCCTTGCTAGTGATGGCTTTAATCCATATCGTCTTATGAATACAACCTACAGTACATGGCCTGTAGTGTTAATCCCTTATAATTTGCCTCCATGGGTATGTATGAAGCCATCATCATTTATTCTTTCACTGATTATTCCTAGAAAATCAAATCCTGGAATCAATATTGATGTATACTTGCAAGCACTAATACATGAGTTGAAATTGCTGTGGGATGATGTTGTTGTTTTTGATGCTTACAGTAATGAGTACTTCAATATGCGAGCAGTTCTAAGATGCACCATCAATGATTTTCCTGCTTACGCTATGTTGTCCGGTTGGAGTACTAAGGGCCATAAAGCATGTCCTTTATGTGCTGATTCCACACATTCATATATGTTTGGTGGTAAAATTTGTTACTTAGGCCATCGAAGATGGCTACCTCGTAATCATCCTTATCGTTCCCAAGGCCATTTATTTGATGGGACAGAGGAATTTAGGGATGCTTCCGTTGTTGTAGATGAGCTTGAAATTTCAGTACAATAAGATGGAGTTGGTTATGTGTATAGAAAGTCTAAAAAGGCTTCAAAAAAGAAGAGAGGAAGATGACAAGCAGGTACATCTACTTGTGAAATTGAGAATGATTGTGATGAGGACTATGATGATGATGCTACCGATGATGTCCTTTGGACTAAAAGAAGTATATTTTTTGAGTTACCCTATTGGAAGGTTAATCGATTAAGACACAATTTAGATGTCATGCACATTGAGAAGAATATGTGTGATAATTTATTGGGAACCCATTTGAATGTGGATAAGAAAACTAGAGATGATGTGAATGTAAGAAAAGCACTTGAAGAGATACGGATAAAGCCTCACCTTTGGCTTCAACCTCGACCTGGTCAAGATCCAGTTATGCCTCCAGCTCCATATTCCATGTCGTTGGAGGAGAAAGAAAGATTCTTAAAAGTTCTACAAAAGTTTAGAATTTCGGACGGATATGGGTCTAACATCTCAAGATGTGTTAATTTGAAACAGCGAAAACTCTTCAAAATCTTAAGAGTCATGACAATCATGTTTTAGTGCAAGATATTACTCCGTAGCTTTACGAGCATCACATTCCACGGAAGTGATTGACCTACTCTCTGATCTGTGTTCATTTTTCAAGTATGTGTGCTCACCTACCCTTGATGTGGATGAACTGGAGCACGTTCAATTGAGGCTTATTCTTACTCTTTGTGAGCTAGAAAAAGAATTTTCTCCAACTTTTTTCACGGTCATGGTCCATCTCATAATTCATTTGGTAGATGAAGTTAAACCTAGAGGTCTCGTTCATTATAGATGGATATACCCTATTGAAAGGTGACAATTTTAAATACTCTTTTTTTTTCTATCTCTTTTTTATCAATATTTGATTGTATTATTTATTAGAACTTCTTGAAAAAGGTACTTGGCCCATTTGAAATTTCATGTCACTAATAAAGGCCAGCCTAAAGGATCCATGGCTGAAGGGTACATTCTTGAGGAGACTATCGCCTTTTGTTTAACCTTCTTGGAAGGGGTTGGGACAATATTTTGTAGGAGCAAGAGGAATGATGATTATAATGTTAATATGAGTACCTACTTATTTAACTCTAGTGGCTGAGTGGTTGGGATGGAGAGGACTTGTCGTCTTGATGACAAGAGCTTAAGGCAGGCACATCGCTATGTACTGCTTCATTCAGATGATATGAAATAACTCATTGAGTAAGTATCATCTATGCACCATGATGCTCCACTAATTGGGTTTTCATTTTCGGTGATGAAATTAAATGAGGAAACCCCTTTTGCTAATTATGTTAGGGAATTCTTAAATGAAAGGGAAGTGTCTAATCAATGCTCTTCAGTAACTGCGAATGAAACTCTTCGAAGTGATTAGATAATTAATGAATTAGATGGATGGCTACAAAATCAGGTTATCTTTCTATCTTCAAGAATGTATGCTATGAATTTGTATATATGGTGTGCTTGTGTAACTACTTTTATATAACTAAACGTTTTCATATTATAGGTGGAGTACATTGATGTGAGCACGCCAGAAGGAGAGTTGAGAAAGGTTTTAGCCAGTGGTTTAAACCCTGTAGCTAAAAGCGTTAAAAGCTTCATAGTTAATGGCTACAGATTCCAAACAGTTCATCGTGAGCGTTACTGAAAGACACAAAATTCTTGGGTTATGGTGGAAGCTGATGGCCAAGCTTACTATGGAAGACTGACGGACATCTATGAATTAGATTATTATAGGGCATATAAAGTTGTGGTTTTCCATTGTGATTGGGTAGACATAAATAGGGTTTGAAAACTTTTAGAAATGGCCATGCTTATGTAAACTTCTCAAAGCTCATTCATACCGGTCGATATTTACATGATGATCCATTTGTCTTCTCATCTCAAGTAAAGCAAGTTTTCTATGTTGTAGATGAGAAACAAAAAGGATGGTTGCATGTTATTAAAACCAAGCCTAGAGACATTCTTGATTTAGGCAAGGATGTGTCGTAAGCTTTTTAGTGTGTAGTATATGATCATTGTGTGTTAAGCATTATTTTGGTATGGACAATGTTAGCTCTTTGCTATTTTATTGTTGGATTACTTATCTGTCTTTTGTGTTTCCCATGTTTGATAAGTGTAGTTACTTATTCTTGATATTATATCTAAGTCTATGGCTTGAGTTAAGTTGATTTTATCAACTGTTGGATATTGTAATATTATGCTCGATATTAAATCAGGTACTATTACATCTATTGCTATGACTTGATATTATATATGTAGTTAATGACTTGATATTTTGTTTTATCAACTAATGTATCTCATGTCACTGATCCGGGTAAATGTCTTTGCAACTATTATTATCAGGTATTGAGTACAAAGTGAGGCATAAAGGATGAGTTATAGGAGCAAAAGAACACTCAATGTACTGGCTGCCAAATCATCCACAGTAGCACAATCAGTTGGTCACCCAGCACCAGTGCTGCAACAGCACAACCAGCACAACCTGCTTCCTTCTTAAAAGCATCAGAATCGCTAGTGCAGCAAAAGCCACCTGGACTATGCCCGACTCCTAGTGGAGACCTATGGCACCTACACAGCCGCTTCGGCCACCCACTACTATGGCTGGAGCATCAGCTGAAGCTCCTGGACATTTTAGACAAATAGTTCCTCCACCTGGTACTGGAGTTGGAGCTTCAAAACTAATTGTACAGCAGCGACTAGTTGGGCTGAGTAGATCTATTAGAGCATTAAAACCACTTCCGCAGCAGCTTCTTCGGCCTACTCCATCAAGTGGAGCATCGTAATTGCCTTTGCAACCATCTGTCAAAAAATCTGTTCATCATGCAACATCAACTTGAGCTTCAATTGAAGTGCCACGATGATCTGGGCTACTACCTCCCCACCTAGTACATCTATTAAAGATTCAAAACAAATAGTTCAGCAGTTGACTAGATCTACTGGAGGATCAAAACCAATTATGCAACAGCTTGTTCGGCCTACTTCTTTAAATGGAGGATCAGGTATGTTTACTCTATCAGTTAATCAAAACATATTTTTGACAGGTTTTCACTGATTTAGCCTTCTTTCAATTTAATATTCTGGTATTTGTCTCACTATTGTATGTGCATTGTTTTTGCTTTTAGCATCTCAGCCATCCCTCCAGCCGCAACCTACTGCCTCCATTGCTACATTTCAGCCCGTACATATGCCCACTTCCCCAACTGGAGTAGCACAACCCTTGATTCGCCCATCTATGATAAGATTTGGTCCTTTTCAGCCGTCCTTTGCTACTACAAGATCGAATCCACCTTGTCAGCCCCCTTCTCTTGTTGAAACTTCACAAGTAAATCCCTCAACTACAGGATCGAAGCGACCTTGTCAGCCCCCTTCTGTTGTTGGAACTTCCCAAGTAAATCCTTCGACTAGGTCAGTACCGTTACACAATCAATCCCACTTGGCTACTGTTAAAGTTGCTAGAGGTGCGACACAATAAGAAGTGCATTAAAAAACAGGCTCCACTAGTCAAGCAAGTAGAGAATCTCCCTCAAATGCCAATAATGATCATGAAGACTTAGCAAGGAGTTCTCGAAGTTAGTCTAATGATAAAGGAAAGGGTGATGTTGGAGGCAAACAAAAGAAGTCATCTATATCCAAAAGCACCAGATCTTCTCAATCATCTTGGAAAGATAACATACAGTTCGATGCAAAAGAAGAAGCCCTGACCATTGGTAAACAATATTTTTTTGTTTGTTGAACATATATTCAAACTGTCTTTTGGCCTGCTAATCAAAACTGTTTTTGAAAGATATTTTCAACCTGTTTTTTTGGCATGCAAATCAAAACTGTTTTTGAAAATATTTTCTGACTATTATTAGACCGGCTAATCAAAACATCCCTTCCAGCTTTGGACTATTAGTTTCAGTTATTCACTATCATAATTGATGTCTTCTAAATTATATTCTTTTTAATAGATGATCAAGAGAATGAGGAGGTGATAAAAGAATCAATTCTACCTCGAGATGTTATGAATTACAAGCAAGGGGTGAGATTTTGTGTGGCATTTAACAACTACAACCAACCTATTAGAAAGGGAGGCTGCATTTTCGTGAGGTTTCTTGGCTACATTGTAAGGCTAGAGAGATTTTGCCCTATCGGGACAATTAACTGGCATAACTTGAACAAAACATATAAAGCCGACATAATTGAAATGGTTCGAGTAAGTATTGTTTTTTTTTTCCCTAATTTAAACATCTATCTATCTAAAGTTTAGATTGGTCAACTTCATTCATTCTGAATTTGTGACTTATAAATGATGTACAGTCCAAGTTCATTTATCCAGCAGATAAGGGCTTTGATAAACGTGTCCTTAAACATGTTGCTAAGCATTTCAAGCAATATAAACATAGTTTGAAGAGAGACTACTTCAAACCTGAAGAGAAAACAAGAGAGGACATGAATGAGATTGTTCCCAAAGGGCACTCTCGTGATAGGTGGATGCGATTGGTTGACTATTGGTGTTCAAAACAACATGAGGCATATATATCTAACAACAATTGTGATTATAGAATTACTTACACCTTAAACCTCCATATTTGCTTAATTTTTTTCCCTTTAACCTCCATTTTTGCTCATTTTAATTTATGTATATGTATTGATATCTACTAATTTGTTTTAATCTATGTATATCTACTAATTCATTTTCCTTAAAACATCATTTTTGCTTATTTTAATTGTTCAAAACAACATTATTCCTCAAAACAGAATTGTTCAAAACAGCATGTTTGCTTATTTTAATTTGTGTATATCTACTAATTCGTTTTCCTCAAAGGCAAGTAGCAATAAATATATGTATATGTCTTGATTCTATGATGATAGTTTATATTCCACATATCCTTGAGCTCAAAAGTGTGACCACTGGAATATATATATGAGCTTAAGGTAGGCACAACCCTCTGTCTAGGCTTCTTTTTCCTTGTATTCATGAGCTATTTTTTTCTTTAAACTCCATATCGATCTGCTTATTTTTTTTTCTTGGATTGAGCATTACACTTACAGAATTGCTTAAACCTTGAAGCTATTTTCTTAATCTACAGACATTGGCCGAAATAGGTCGAGATGCACGAGCATCGCAAACCCATTGTCATACAACTGGTTCTACCAGTTATGCAGAAAAGCGAGCTGACTTTGTATGTTTTCTTTGCTTTTTTGGAGCAATTTATATCCTATTACTACTCTGATCCAGACTTGAGCAACTGTTGCAAGAATGTCGAAATTTCCTCTCGTTTTTACTATGTTAAAATGGGACAAGCTATATAATGTATTAATGTAGACTTCATCATGAGATTTGTAATTATAGGTGGAAGCTCATGGAAGATATTCAACACATTTGGAGTTCTTTAAGAGACACATAGCAAAGAATGTGGGGGCTTTGTAGCTAATACGGTAACTGAAGGTTTTCTGGTATATGTTCTTATTCTACTACTTGTCATTTTTAATTTTCTATTTTTGTGGTCCAATTATGACACTTATTCTATTTCCTCTTAAACTGTGCTAGAATGAGGCGACTTCAAAAGTTCAAGAGCGACTTCTTACCTCTTCCCCCTCAAAAACTCAAGTTGAAATTCAAAACGAAGTGTTCGATGAGCTTAAGTATGAAGAAAAAAATCCCAAGCGACCGATTGATTTTGGCTTTAACGTAGATCGAAGTGACATCTTTGGCGTAAATGTTGTCCTTAGGAAAAGAGGTTACAGCTTCCCTAACAACAATATGGAACTCAAGCGTGTAAAAGAGGAATTAGCATCACAGAAGGCCATGTTCTTAATTATGCTGAAGGCGGTGCGTAATGGAAAAGTTACGGACGAATTCCTGGATGATACTGGGGCTGCCTTACGTATGGCTGGTGATCAGGTTAGTCTTTCAAATGCTAATGGTTTATACTCATTTTTTTCCATTGGGGGAGGGGAGTGCATTGGTCAACAACTATTGTTTGTAACTAGAGCTAGAGTAATAAGTACTGATGCATGGTTCTGCAATTTCACAATAATGGTTCTGCCAGTTATATTGAGATTGGGGCTACTTTATATTTTGGTGATTGCCTTGAGCTAATGTTAGCAATTTTTGAATCGGGCAATGTGAGTGTTTGTTGTTTTGGTGTATTTTGGTCATGTTGATTGTGGTTTCGGTGTATTTTAGTAGCGTGAATGGAAAGATGTTCAGGACTGGTATACTTTATGCCTATTACTTAACCAAGGTACTAAGCCTAGAAGATGCCCTGCTTGCATACAGGAGTGTATTATATCAGGACTGGTATGCCCATGGTCTTCTTTGGGTATTCATTGAAACAATCTAATCCGAAAGTACTGAAAGTGCAATGACATAGAATTTGAAATTTATCGCTAAGTTCAGTTTTGCACTTTAAGGGATATTTAAATGGGTAAAAAAGATCGATAAGGTACAGATAGTTTGATCCTTGTTCTTTTCTAGTTCCGGTATGTAATGGGTTCCAACATATGTTAGTACTTTGTCCACTTGGCAGGGAAAACTGATTTGAGATTGAGTATGCTTTTTATTTTGTTGCAACGAAATGCAGTATATCTTGATCTCTCGATAGTGTTTGCAGTGTAAACCTACTTCAAATGTTGGAAAAATTGATGTGCACACATGAAAACACCAAATTAATTACTATGCTTGAGCTTAGGAGTCTGACAAACAGTATGGTCCGTTTTTCTCCCTTTTGTTTAACACTAAAAATAGCCTTATCGATCTGTTTTACCCCTTCGAATATCCCTTAAAGTGCAAAACTGAACTTAGCGATAAATTTCAAATTCTATCTCATTGCACTTTCAGTACTTTCGGATTAGGTTGTTTCAATGAATACCCAAGGAAGACCATTGAAACTAGTCATGTCTAACGGTGCATATATAAGCCTGAATGGAGTGTGGTTTTGTGAATTACGATTGCTCTCTGCATACCGAGGAACATTTGCATAGGACTATAGTGTATTCGACTTGTTACCACTTATTCTCTGTTGCTCAGAGCCCAAGAAAGTACAAACTACCTGCTATTTGTCCTATATCAAAGACCTGTTAATTCGTAGCAAGGGACTGATGTGATGCTTTGAACCTCTCATCCCCCTCCAGGGCGTGTTTCCTTTATATACTTTCACTACTTTTCATTGGTATGGTCATGTCTGTCTGATGGTTTCACAGTTTCAATTAGATATATTCATATCCATGTTGGGGCATTTTAGTAGCGAGTACCTATTGCACATTTTAGATTTTGCACTCTACCATTTTGGGAAATTTTGTTCATCTATACTCTTAAAACATGTTATCAAAATGTCTATAGTCCAATACCTATGTTGTATTTGATGTGGATACTGATGGTGAATGAAGAATTCGAGTAGTATTTTGCATTCTGTTCCATACTTATGCAGGGACCTGAACTGGACAGCCCTTGAACTGGACAGTGGGTTTTGTTGTTCTTCTGTGCCTCTTTTTATCTTTTGACCTTTTGCTATTATTTTCTTGGGCCATATAAGCTGAGGGCATGGTATTTAGCACTGTAATTATATGGGCAATACTTTCTTTTGAAATGAATACGGTGACAAGAGTTTTAATGGGGTTATGCAAGTAGTGATGGCACTAGCAATGAAGTTGTTTCTGTTCCAGTCAGGTTTGGGGAAAAAAAAAAAAAAAAACAAGGCAAGCTGGGCCGTATGTTACAGAGAAACGAACTGATGCCCTTGTTGTCTAGTTACTAATTTCTTGTTTCCATCGTTAAACATTGAAGACTTTGAATGACTTGTCCCAAAGTTGACTATTTGTGCATCTTTCTTCCAGATTCCAGAACAATCAAGTGGAAACGACCTTAGCAATGAATCGAGGCACACTGGACCTTCAACCTCAGCCTCACAAGTTAATTAGCTAGCTGATGTGGGCTTGTTCAAGACTTTCAATGACTGGGCACATTGGCAAACTAATTTGGGAATTCTGAATCATTCCAAATTTAGTCCTTTAGACTTTTGGTTTTTTGGTTTTGTTGCATGCATATTTATCACTGCGATTTGTGACGAAGCTTTTGTCATGGGATTCTAATTAATTTCCTATAGCTAGCTTTTGTCAAATTTGATGACTTTTGAATTGGATAAGCCTATCAGGCCACTTAACTTTGAATTCAAGGAATTATATACATACTTTTTAATTATCCTTGGCCAGTTGAAGTACGAATCTGTTGTTAATCTTTAATTTGTTACGTACATCGCTATCTTATTCATGTCTCTTTAATTTATGTTATATATAATATATATATAAATATATACATATATATATATATATATATAATTATATATATATATATATATATATATACATACATATATATATATATATATATATATATATATATATATATATATATATATATATATATATATATATATATATATATATACACACACACCCACACTAAACAAAAAAAAAATATATATATATATTTATATGTTTCTCGGTAATTTTAATTTATATATAGGCGAAAAATAATTTTCATCTCGACCCTTTTATGAGCTACCATAAAATTCCACTAAATGGTTTGCAAGCTCCTGCTAAAACAAACACAGTCCATAAAGAGGATCGAAATACTAATACCGGCGTCTAAGAAAAGGGTCGCGATTTTTGTATATTTCAACCAAAAAAAGGGTCGAAAAATCTCAGCCCTAAATATCTCGACCCTTTTTGAAAGCGTCGATTGAAAATATAGCGACCCATTTACGCGTCTAAATAAACGCAAAATAGGGTCGTGAAATGCCCCTTTTTCTAGTAGTGACTCCAAAAATATATATAAAATAATAAGATAAATATGAGAGCATGTGCTCCGGGTGTACATAATAATTTGCCTCCTCACCTGCTTGTACAAGGCTCGTTTAGCTATCCAACTAGTACTACAGTTCAAAGGATTGGGTAACTTACTCATAATTGTTTTTTTTTTTTAAAAAAAAGGAGAAGGTGGGGAGGTGAGAAAAAGCATGCTAAAAAGGGTGTGTTGGATAAACAAATTTAGTGTATGGAAAGAAAATAGGAGAAAAATATCAGAGTTGGGAAAGCTTAAACCGAACACTATAACACAACCAGAACCCGATCTGAAGTCACTGACAGAAACACGAATACGAAACGAACTGATTTCGATGCGAAGTCGACACTATTTGACTATTTGGCCTGAAAACATATTATTTTTCAATTATGAATAAATCTAACCATTTTCAAGGTTGACTCGAAATTGACTCCTTTATTAAATGAGTCGATCCGAACGACCCATTACCCAACTCTAAAAAATATACAAATAGTTCTTGCTTCCATTATCCATTTTTTTGTCCTAGAAATATGGTGCTCCGTCTACTGGACTTGTGATATGGCCCGTAACAAATAGAGCTCTTATACATAGTGTTTTCTCCATTCATAAAACAAGAATATAATGTAAGAAAAGTAAGTGTTTAAACCAATCGAGTCACTATGTTATGTTTCTTGGTTCGTATATCTGGATTCAATCGAGTAGAAAAAGAAATAGTGAAGAACTTTATAGGAAATTCATTTATTATGGATGATATAATTCATTTCAAAAGGAATAGGAAGATTGCAGAAAAAATTTGGTACCTCTTAACTTAGTTTTTCCTCATAATTTATTATTCCAAAAATTTCTTGCTTCACCAGTACGTGTTTAGTCTAGATTTAACCAAAAAAGTAAAGAAAAATTTAAGGTTGTAGAAAATTTTGATGAAACTAAATTCAAAAGGGACAAAGGCCCCTTTCTACTTCGCATTTTTGAAGATTTAGTTAAGAGTTTATATCTCCTTACAGCTTCTTACATCTCCTTACAGCTCCTTACATCCTTAACATATTCTTTACATCTTCTTACATCTTGTTATATCTCCCTACATCTTCTTATATCTTCTTATATCTCCTTACATCTTCTCACATCTTGTTACATCCCATATAAATTTTCTATAACATTCATTTATTTTAATTATAGAAATATGTATACTTTTTAAATTATGCTACCAATATATAAAATTTGTAAATATCTTATAAACACAACATTTACATCAACATAAAAAAATAATATAGCGACATAAATTATATTTGAGTTTCGACATGAATAATATATGTTATTATAGATGGAATAAGTGACCATACTTTTAAAATTATATTACAAAACTTTTGTTCATGTTTAAGTTTGAAGCACATATAAAAACTGCCAAACTGTATGTGACGAAAGTATTACAACTATTTTATTCCTAAGTTCATCCATGGCAATTTTGTTGCTATCATTATACAATTGAATATTAGGTGGTCGTTTCAAATTTGGTTCCCTTGCCAAGATTGATGTGCACTTGTTATGTAGAATAATAAAATTGTGCAGAGTACAACAAGAAATAATTATGTGAAGTTGCTGCTCCTGTCTCATTTGTGCATTCTGTCGGCCAATATTTTCCATCTCCCCCTCAATACTGCAAAAGTTCTTTCCACTGTCATTCGTAAAGATGAGTATCGATGGTTGAACCGTTCTTTCACTCCTTTAGGTAGGTCATATTTTCAAAACTGTGGGATATGGCGAGCAGTTTCCTTTCCTATGTACGAAGCAAAATATCCAAGAGTATTTAGATATGCTAAGTCAACCAGATAGTATTTTCTTAAACAATTATGTGAAATGATTAGAGTTGTATATGACAAATAGGAATCATCAAGGAATATGTTAAGAGCATATCCTCGTGTACTAGAGGGGGATGAGGAAAATTGAACTTAGGTTGAAGCATATTATCTCGTAATACTGTCATGTCATGTGTACTCCCCTCCCAACCGACATTTGAGTAAGTTAATATCATGTCGAATGATACTGCATCCAAGGTGTTCTAAGTGTTCTGACCTGTACATGATCGATGAGCAATACCCGCATCTTTTGTTTTTAACCTTTTTTGATTTTGGAAGGTAATATTTAATTTTTGTTATTTAATATAACAATACAATTTTCGTATTTTAAGCATTGCTAAATAATGTTTTAAGGGTTTATTTATGAAATTTCTTGGTAACAATATTGACCATATATTTACATTTAAAATTGTTTACTTAAAATAGGATTTTATTTTAAGAGTTGCATTCGATTTTGTCCAAAAAATTTGTTTTTTATTGGGTTCTACTTCGCTTATTGGATTAAACTAATGTAAATATAAAAAATCACCTCAAGCGTATGAAATTTTCTTGACAAAATTTATAGGGTTTAATACATTTTATTGTTATGTAACTAATTTAGTTAAAGGTTTATTTTCAATAAGTTTATTATTTTAATATTATTGTTTCTCTTCCAAAACATTCTTTGTGAAATAAACATATTTCGTTTCAATTATATCAAGAATATTTTGTTTACTGATGGTATCAAATTTTAGTCGTAAAAATGACTAATATATCATAATTGCCATAAATTATATTATACAACTCTTCAATAATTCAGAAACTCCTTACATCTATCTTTACTGCTCGTTACAGTTTCTTAGATCTTCTTACAGCTCCTTATATCTTCTTACAACTCCTTATAGCTCCTTATAATTTCTTACAGCTTTTTACAGCTCTTTACATTTTCTTACAGCTTACAACTTTATCTTATCACGAAATAGAACAGGCTCAAAATGCCTAATTTTATACATTGGATTAAGAACAGTACTAAAAGGATGGGGGAGAACTTTATGTTAAGTTTTAGTCTACTACAATTATATCAAAAGAAATATTTTCATTTACCACAGCTCCCTCAAGGTTTCAGTAAACGATTTTTACACCTGATCTTTTCAAAAATTATTGTTTACGTCCCTTCTCCTTTATTTCAAAATATTATAAACCGTAAATTTA